>CM064485.1:68350733-68368233 GCA_032716605.1 Paralithodes platypus | reverse complement strand
CAGTTAACATGAAGACTACAACAGATATTGGGGCAAGTGGAGACCAACCAATGTTCTAAGAATATACCTTACATGGTCTTATAGCTAACCTTTATTATTAACACCTAGAGTGGTGATGGGCTGGTCTATCAGAGTGAGAACTGAGCGATCTCTGTCATACCCATAGCTTACTCTGACTGTTCCTTTTACTTATATATTTTATAGATCTCAAGTGACGGCGTCTCTTCCGTGGATTGACCTCCCAATCTACCATGATTGGAAGCCAAAGCGTCACATTTTTCCTTTGCCCCTCAACTTTCTCTTCATAATTGCTGAGGGGTACAGGGCCCTGGGTGGGGCTTTGGTTTCCCGGGCGTTTCCGCACCCTCCTTAGCTCCCCGCCATGGAGTGGCTTCGGTCACCCAGGCTTTATTGTGGTCGGCAGGGAGGGTTCTTTGGGGGCGCTCGATTATGGCCGTGGCCTTATTCGGGGCCTTGGGGCTGTTCGGCCAGGCAGCTTGAGGAACAACAGCAACAACAACATTAACACCTAGAGGATTGTAGACGCTATTTCACTTCTATCTGGTTATCATTAGGTAATGTTCTGTAGCTTTGGGAGGATCTGTAGGAATCATAGGGGTAAACTCGATCTGAACTAGCACTTGGACCCAACAGATCCTTCCTAAACTTAATCAAATCGATTACTATTAACCCAGATACAATGAATGAAATAGTCTCCGTAAATTCCATAAAGCAGTTGGTCTACTTAGTACGTAGTCAATGCCAAATTCTGTATCACACATAAGGCCATAATAAAATTAGCTTTTTTATTTTTTAGTACATTCTTCACTTGTCTTCGGCATCTCCTCTGTATTAAAATTATAACTTTTCTGAAACTTTCCCTTTCGCAGGTCTCAATGAACAATAATAGGTTTCTATCTTTTTATCATTGTTCCTGTCTATTATTTTACACCTTGTTGAGATAGTTGCTTTGCCAGACGATGGTTTAAAAGGGCATGAGACGAAAACTCATATAGTAAAATTGCTATTGTCAAAATATACCCGACTACATTTCTGTAACCCATAGCCAGTTGTATCCAAAACTTACAATGTTATTGCATTTTTATGTAATATCAATGTTTACGGCTCCAACTGCCTTATAGCCTTTCTTATGTTTTATTTTTTATTTTATATATATTCTATTTACAAATTATTTAAGTGTCTTGGATGTAACCATCACTTTTAAATATAGATTTAGATCACAGGTTGTCAATCTTTCTTTGTATTGCAAACCATTGACATATCAAATTTTAAGACATTGCATTCCTTAGTGAATCATATAATGCAAATTTAGTTCGTCCATGTATCACCTGTTAATCCGAGATTGGCAATATATTGTTATTATCTTCAATAAAATTACTGTATATAACTTAAAGACATAATTACTGTATATAACTTAAAGACATAATTACTGTATATAACTTAAAGACATAATTACTGTATATAACTTAAAGACATAATTTGAATTACTGTATATAACTTAGACATAATTTGAATTACTGTATATAACTTAAAGACATAATTTGAATTACTGTATATAACTTAGACATAATTTGAATTACTGTATATAACTTAGACATAATTTGAATTACTGTATATAACTTAGACATAATTACTGTATATAACTTAGACATAATTACTGTATATAACTTAAAGACATAATTTGAATTAACCTTCTTTTATGCATCACACCGTACATTTGTTTGTAATATTTCTTTATACTTTTTATTGCCCAAGTTTCCTCCATCGTGTATTCCACTTTCAATACTTTTATATAGTATAATATTTATTTCAGTTCTAATATTAAATGACGTTTATCTTCTTTCTACTACTTTAGCTCAATAAAAGAGACGCTTAAAACTGTTTAAGTTGTTAAATATACCCCAAAACGATTATATTGTATTGCAAAAGCTATGAAAAGGGCTATTGATGTTTGACCTTGCAAGATAAAACGATCTTCAGTAATAAGAATTAATATCGAAATCATCCGGGCCCAATATATTACTTTATTGTGCAAAATAAATTAATAATATATTTTTTAAATATAATTTTGCTCATATATATATATATATATATATATACAGTATATATATATATATATATATATACAGTATATCGAGGGGTGACAACCAGAATTGGTTATGTCCAATTTAGACATTTTTGACCAACTCTTTCAGTTTAGGAATTTGTTTATTTTCCAGTCTCATAGACATTTATATCATGAACATTTCCAGCAAAAATTTCATATATTGAATCAATTTTCGATATTTCATGAAGATTTTAAATCATTAAGTGTGATTATCTACAAACTGCATTTGTGGACATAACCACTTCTGGTTGTCACCCCTCGATATATATAATATATAATAACATCCATATCCTTCACAAAGTTGTATTTATTTTGAGTTTTTTCTTTGCCGTTTTTCAATATACGGTAATTTAATTGTTAACTACAAATAATATAATATTTGTTTCTACCTATTTTTCTTCAGACTTCTTCCAGACTATAGGTACTATTAAGCTTAGGAGTTATTATAGTCATAGCGATAATTAAAATATATATTTGTATATATTCAGACGAGTATTTTCTAAGCTAATCCTCAGGAGGAACTAGAAGACCTTGAAAAGCCATCTAATTGAAATGGGAAAACTAATTCATCAGATTTTTCTACTAACTGACTTCAGAGTTGTTCAAGAAAAGTACCGGTAGTTCTATTTATAAAATAACTATTATAATTAATCGTATTTGTGTGTCTGTATGTGTATCCGTATTTACCCATTACACACACACACACACACACACACACACACACACACACACACACATCAAGAATAAGAAATCACTCACATTCGTTCACTCATTCATTCTCTCTCTCTTATCACCGCCTTAATCACGTAGTTCAAACAATCACCTGCCATTAACCTGGCTACTAATTAACTCGCCTTAGGAAACAGGTAGGCCGAAAAGATGGGGAGGGGGGGGGGGATCTTAATCATTATTTGTATCCACACTATAATAGAAAGCATATCACCCGTAAGAATAGAAATGGTATAATGAAGCTATATATTCAATCATTGAGTCCACCTATAATACAATGCCTAATATATAACTATATAATTAATTGTGTTTACCTATATTAGAAAGCCTATCATCCGTAAAAATAGAAAGGTATAATGAATTAATTGAGTCCACATGTTAATAGAAAGGCGTACACTGTAAAAGAACATGGGTTTGCAAGTGATAATCAAAGAACATGGGTTTGCAAGTGATAATCAAAGAACATGGGTTTGCAAGTGATAATCAAAGAACATGGGTTTGCAAGTGATAATCAAAGAACATGGATTTGCAAGTGATAATCAAAGAACATGGGTTTGCAAGTGATAATCAAAGTGCCAATATAATCTACCCATTTAAAGTTACTTTGGTGGTACTAAGCACATCCTGTACGAGTTATTTTTATTAATTATCCTAGTTAGACTGGTAAATCACTATCAATATACCCAAATAGCTTATATACCTTTACCATACCCCTTTTAAACCCTTTATTTTATAGAGTGTAGACCAGAAGGGAGGAAACACTCATAGTAATTAATTGTGTCCACATTATAACATAAAGCCTACCATCTGGAGAGGGGTTATTAGAAAGATTAGAAAGCATTACACATAGTTTACATAACTGTACATAGATACACACTGACCACACAGACCTTGGGATCCAGGCGAGCGGTCCTTTCTAAACTGAATAAAATCGTCTAACAGTAGCTAGAATAAAACACAATTGGGCATAATCAGATTGAACGGTTGAATGGACTTCCAGACCCCATTCATGCATAAAAAAAAACGTCCCTTGACAGCCCTCAAAAAATATGTGTACAGTCGCGCTAATAAGTGATGTCCCGGCACCAAGTATGTTGTGATCAATAATTGTTATCAGCAATATATAAGCTTAATTTCTTCATATCAAGTTAAATATACAAACATGTTCCTATACTTAACCACCCTATTCAATATCTGACAGACATTAATACAGCACAGAGCAAGCCAAACGTAATGACAGCTGGGACATGACTTATTAGCGCCACCGTACAATTGCCGATAGAATAATGTCCCGGCCATAAGCTGGTTTCTATTAAATTGCAAGGTCGCTATCGTTCGCCAATACCAGTACCTTAATAGGACACAATGTCTTATAATCGTCTAACTAATGGGTAGAAACATCTTAAAATCACCAAACTAATGGAGCGAAATAGGAGGGCTCCATATAAGACCACCCTCGTCTTATATACACCTAAAGACAAACAGACTGTCCAGGATATAAAGTAGTCTCCCCCCCCCCCCACACACACACACACACACAGAAACACAAGAAAAGTTAATTAAGTCAATCCACACCGTCGGGAAAAGTAAATCTCGGCGGGTAATTAGTAGGAATAATTTAACCCCTTGTGACACCGTGACGACCCCCCCCCCCTTCTCCCTCTTGCTTAGCCCCATTAGTTTGGAGATTTTAAGACGTTTGGCCCATTAGTTTGGCGATTTTAAGAACGTTCGGCCCATTTCTTTGTCAATGTTTAGACCTTTCGTGCCATTTAGGTGTCGATATTTATCCTGGCGAGAATTTTGAAGGAATCGGCCTTCGGACGAGACCAAAAAATGTATAAATTAATCTTGAAGGGGAATCTTGAGGATGCGTTTTTAAGCTTGGATGATGGCCTAGGGATGAAAAACTAAATTAACAATACTAAACAAATATATATATATAAATAAATAAATAAACAAACAAACCAAATATATAACACCTACCCCCTTAAGTAAATCCACACCGCCAGAAAAAGTTAATCTGGGCGGGTAATTGGTAGGAATAATGTAGCCCCTTCCGCCCCGTGACGCTTTTCTTAATTCTTAGGCTACATATAATTACACGATTATGCTCTGTTTGGGGAAAGATTTGAGTGTGTTAAATGGTTAATTGACATTGATTCTATATTATTTTGTGTAAGAGTCCTTCCTAAATTGAGTAAAATCACTTAACCGTTTCACTACGAAGATAATTTTTTTCGCATTATGTTGGCTAGCATTATAAGACTCTATTCGCTTAGTAGCTTAGGAAGGATGTACGAGAGATTTATATATACGATAGTTTGTGCACCATTCGATCCCCAGAGCTCTTTCGTAAACTGAATAAAACCGTCTATTATTAGCCATTGTGAAATGAAAGAATGTATCATGGTTCAGCAATTATAATCTATGTGATTATATTTTGTGTGAGGCCAAAAGTTAACCCCTTGAGTATGTAGGACGCTATTTCCACCTAATACTTTCTATTAGACGAGGAGAAAAATGAAAGAAAAGCAACCAAAAACTATAACAACTCCTAAAAGGCCATAATCATATAGCTCTCCATATCATGCACAACCCAGCACTCACTTTCTGCCTTCATGCATGCAGAAGAGTTTATGTGTTCCAATTTAAATAGATAAAAATATAAGAAGTAACCACGAAATGCAAATCCTAAACCCCCCCCCCCCAAAATCTCCAGATCATGCACAACCCAAACATTAGCTTCCTGCCTTCAGTAACTAAGAACAAAAAATATAAACAAAATAAATCATGCAACTCTCCAGATCATGCACCAACCCAACATTAACTTCCTGCCTTCATGCACGCAAAAAGAGATTTCCCAGGCCAACAAAAGCAAGCCTGGCCACAAGCAAACGAGTCATGAACCAAGGCGCGTGTGTGCTTGAAGGAAGAGGAAAGAGGAGGTGGGGAGGGGGGCACTTGAAGGGGAAGTTTTAGGGGGGGGGGGGGGCTGTGAATGACTTTGCTTGCATGTGTCTGTCTACACCACCTGTATACCTGCCTACCTGCCTACCTGTATACACCACCTGTATACCTGCCTACCTGCCTACCTGCACCTGTATACCTGCCTACCTGCCTACCTGCACCTGTATACCTGCCTACCTGCCTACCTGTATACCTGTATACCTGCCTACCTGCCTGACTGACCACGTGCCTGATATTTGCATGATTGTGTTCCCAGGCTTATCATCGTTCGTTACCGGTTTCCTGTTTTTTTTTGCCTGACCATGTGCTTGCCTTCATTGTATTTGCATGATCGTATGAGTTTTTGTTTATCTGTGTTTTTAATTTACTGTATTTTGCCTGAACATGTGCTTGCTTTCATATTAATATTTGGATAATTGTCTGAGTTTTTAGCTTGTCCGGTTCTAAATATCTTGCTGTTTGCTTGACCATGTGCATGCCTTCATATTATTTGCACGATTGTCTGACTTATTGTTCGTCTGTGTTTTTTATTTACTTTCTTTTGCCTGACCATGTGCTTGCCTTCATAATATGTTTTGCATGATTGTCTGACGTTTTGCTTGTGCCGGTTCCAAATATATTACTTTTTGTTTGACCATATGCTTGCCTTATTATTTACATGATCGTCTGACTTTTCGCTCGGATCATAATGTCCTTGATTCAGCTTGCCCATGTGCTAGCTTTCTTATTAGATTTTCTGATTTCTTACCTTGTCCCGGTTCTAAATATTTGTGTTTGCTTGGCCATGTGCTTGCATGAGAACGTCAATGGGATTACCAAATTGTCCATCTTTCCTACCGTAATGTATGTTATAGAGAGTTGGAACCAGGCCGTCAAGCCGAGACAATTTAGTTTTAAGTCTGGAATGAGTATTAAAAGTACAGGAAAATAAATATGTAATTGCATTGTTTTGGCCATCTACCTCTTTTACCCCCAAAGACATAATTCGAACTAAATTATAGCATAAATTTGAATATTTAATAAAACTAACTAAAAGGAAAGGACTCTGTTTTATGGCTGGTTGCAAACAAATTATCCTTTGACAGCTTGGTCGGAATAAACCCCTTCACGATACCAGGATACTTTGTCACGCTAAAATTAGATGATTTTACTCGGTTTTGGAAGGCTGTGCAGGAATCAAAGGGGTAAAAACTAGCTCTAGGAAGGGGGAAACGTTTTCCCTCACGTTTAGCCCCATTAGTTTGGAGATTTTATGACGTTCGCCCGATTTTTTGTGTCCATCTTTTTTATAATTATATGATGGCATATTTAATATGTACTGTATTCACTTATATAACGAGTTTCAAAGGAGTTAAGAAAATATATCTCGAGGGAAAAATATTAATACAATAATTACCAACGCTGTAAACAAATACGGGCTTAAAGAAGGTACGAAAAGAGTAATTCAAATGTCCATACTAATAAACTCTTATATAGGTATATTGGTAGTAATAAACACATCTACTATAATGATAGAAAGGTAAATCATTATCAATATACCAATGATTTTATACACATTTGCTATGCTTTCATTTATTTTACAATGTCCTCAAAGCTTATGCCCATGTATTTCCTTAATATTTTGGCTAAGGTAAATACCACCGCCTGGTGATAGCAAATTATTAAAAAACATAAAAGTATTACAAAGAACACAAAACGTATTTTTCCCCTTATAGTAATTAGAAACCAAATTGAAGTTGCACGTATTTTGCTATTTTGTGACTTGGTACCTTTTTTGTGTATCTTATATTCAGTGTGAGCGTCCTGGGTTCGAATCCCCAGACTGTCACATGTGTTTGTTAATTTCATTAATCGAGTTTAGGAGTAAAGTTGGTTGGTGGAGAGAACATAATAATGCTTCCTATGTTACCGTTTTTCTGTTTGTAATTACATAAAGAGATATTATTAAGTAGATTCAGTTCATGATTATGTTGATCGCATTGATTATTCCATAGCAAGTTATATCTACATATAAACATAAAGTTACAACGGAGATGTTTGTATTTTAATCTGTAATAAAGATTGCAATAATCATAAAAATATACTTGATAGATGCATTGTTTTGCAAGTCATTATAAAACTAGCTTTTTATGTTATCGTAGGCCTAGATTTTTCATTTGTCTTCCGAAGCCCACCTGTATTAAAATGTATCCCTTTTAATTTATTTTGTACATGTTTCAATGAACAATAATAGGTATTTATCGTGTTATAAAACGCATTGTATAAGACAACGTACTGAAATATTTAAATATATCCCTATACTGTAAAGAAAATATAGTTATGACATGGGTAATTTCTATCTATCTACAGTGTCTATATACTCAGGCCAAATCCCCACTTTTCCGTTTTTGTTTTTTTTTGTGCCCAAAATAATTCACCCTTATATTTGTAGTAATAAACTCATTTAATATATATATATTGAAAGGTCTATACATTACGATTATATTAACAAAAATCAAATATTATTTACATCCGATATAAGAATGACAGTTTTATATAGTTTATTCAAGGCGCCGCCAAACGATATAGTCGGTTAAGACGAAATACAAATGTATCTAGAAGAGGGGCTTGGGGGTATTATTTATAGCTTGATGGAGACCTTGGGAGGAAACTACTAATAAATAAATAAAGTAATAAATGAACAAATATATACAATGAAATACAAATATCTCCGTATGCCTTCCAATAAAAGATTACCCGTTTCTTTCTTGGTGCTGGCTATCACTAGACAATTATATTTAGCTTAGGAAGTACATGAGGGAGCCAGAGTTTAGGTGAGATAGTATGAACTACTGTTATGCTCAAGGGTTATTTATACTCAATATAAAATCGTCTAAGGTAAGACAGTGCCGTGATTACTTGAATGGGCAAACTATACTCGCATGATGGAAAAACGTTTGATTATGATGACACGACAGGATTCGATTCTCTCTATAATAATAATAATAATAATAATAGTTCTTAAAGCTAGCGCATGCTAAGCTAGCTAAGGATATGAGCGCTCAATAAGGCCGATTAGGCGTATTTCCATTGGGGTCCTGTACTACTACCCCATCCCTTTGCTCATGAGGGATGGTAACGACTCAGTGCTTGTGAAAAATCTTTAATGCGCCGAGCGTGGGCGCGAATCCGGGCCTTCTGGGTGGAAGTCCGAGACGCTAGTCACTACACCAAGCGAGCCGCTATAGACTCCTATTCGCACCTCAAGATGAATTCGGAGAGAGTCGAAACTGCTGTGGCATCAATATATAAAAAAAAATCCGCAATGTGGGTATAATTCCTCCAAAATCGTCTAATGTTACCTAGAATTTAATGTAAAAGTACGGCATAAGAATAACTGTCAAATGATACAAGTTCGCTAATTTCAATGAAGTAATCAAATGGTTACCGTTAGTAGTTTTTTGTCCGACATGCCCAAATATTCCCGTATGCTATGTTTTGCACTAATATAAAGGCAGTGTCTCACGAGTGCCTTTTCCGGCAATATTTGATGAACAAGTATTTTTTCTCGTAGTATTTTGAGGCGCTCTGAATCGGAAACTAAATCGAAGGTATATTATGTTAGATAGCTGAATTCTGATAACACCTAAATTTTAAAGCTGCCTAACTACAACTGCCCATAAAAATTGACAGAAAAATCGCTCATGTAACACCACCTTAACCCCACCAACATACAGTATATTATAAATCGCTTATATTTTCTTTTCATTTGTTCCGTTCTTGAGCGTCTCAAGTTGTTTCGGTCAAAGTTAGTCAGCTTAACTTGAACTAACTATAGCTAACAAAACCTAACCTACCTTTACCTATCCAAGCCAAAACCAAACCTATTTTAAAACCAATTTAACCTTGTTTAACCTTACCCCGACAATTCAAGATATCCCCATTTACTTGCACAGGAGCTAAAATTCTCTAACAAAACCTAAACATTTATTTGATCTACCCTTGCCAGAACCAAACCTACTTTTAACTAATTTAACCTTCCGCCGACAATTGAAGACATTCCCATTTGCATGATCATGCAAAATACCTAACTTTATTAAACAAAAGCTATAACCTACATTTATTAAACAAAAGCTATAACCTACATTTATTACCCTAACCAAAAAACACGCTTATTTTAAATCTAAATACCTTGCCCCAACAATCCAAGATATTCCCATTTGCTCGATCATGCACTCTCATAACCCCCAGATAATAATTTGACACCGCTCCTTTCATCCTCTTTCTTCTCTGCTTGGGTGTCCCTCTCATGGTGTTTCGCTCAAAATCACTTCCCTCAACCTAACCGAACTTTATCTAACTTAATACACTCTGAATGTAACCTAACTTAACCTAATTTAACCTATCAAATCTCGCTTATATTACATGTTATGCTTTGGATTATATATAGAAAACCAAGACACTCCCCTCTGCTTGATCATGCACTCCCATAACCCCCATGTAATAATTTGACACCGCTCCTTTCATCCTCTTCATTCTCTGCTTGCGCGCTCCTCTCATGATGTTTCGCCAATAAGCCATTTCGCTTAGTTACAACACTCAATTTAAACTTAACTAAACCTAGCTAATTGTATCTAACCATATCTCCCTCTCCAAAATATAATTGATCTAACTTGATATAATCATCTAATCTATTCTAACTATAACATAACCTCACCTGGCTTACCTTTACATTACTTAAAACACCTAATTATAACATAACCTCACCAGGCTTACCTTTACATTACTTAAAACACCTAATTATAACATAACCTCACCTGGCTTACCTTTACATTACTTAAAACACCTAATTATAACATAACCTCACCTGGCTTACCTTTACATTACTTAAAACACCTAATTATAACATAACCTCACCAGGCTTACCTTTACATTACTTAAAACACCTAATTATAACATAACCTCACCTGGCTTACCTTTACATTACTTAAAACACCTAATTATAACATAACCTCACCTGGCTTACCTTTACATTACTTAAAACACCTAATTATAACATAACCTCACCTGGCTTACCTTCACATTACTTAAAACACCTAATTATAACATAACCTCACCTGGCTTACCTTACATTACTTAAAACACCTAATTATAACATAACCTCACCTGGCTTACCTTCACATTACTTAAAACACCTAATTATAACATAACCTCACCTGGCTTACCTTTACATTACTTAAAACACCTAATTATAACATAACCTCACCTGGCTTACCTTCACATTACTTAAAACACCTAATTATAACATAACCTCACCTGGCTTACCTTCACATTACTTAAAACACCTAATTATAACATAACCTCACCTGGCTTACCTTCACATTACTTAAAACACCTAATCACACCTACCGCACCCTACTCAAATTTAATCTTGTTTTAACCTAACTTAACCCCTACTGTAACTCAACCTAACCAACCCTAACCCTAATTTGACCTTAAATCTAACCTCAGCTAACTAGACCTCAACCAAACCTACCTCCAAATCATAGATACGAAACATTTAAAAAATATACCAAAATATTCTAAAGATAAACTAAGATAAATAATATATATAAGATAAATAAACTAAGACACATAAACTAAGAAACGAACAGACCCGCCAGCGAAAAACCCCGATAACCTTGACGTTTCTGCGTGTCCGAATGCCTGCGAGCGCGCGTGTGTGCCTGACCGCTGCCCACGTGCCTGACTGAAAGCACCCACCATCAGATACCCGCTTGACCAGATCATGCACAAAGAACCGGGGTGCATGATTGAATGACTGAATGATGGTGATCGTAATGGGAGGTGGGGGTCAATGGAGGAGAGCTTCTTTGAGAGTGTGTGTGTGTGTGTGTGTGTGTGTGTGTGTGTGTGTGTGTGTGTGTGTGTGTGTGTGTGTGTGTGTGTGTGTGTGTGTGTGTGTGTGTGTGTGTGTGTGTGTGTGTGTGTGTGTGTGTGTGTGTGTGAGAGGGAGAGATACATTTACATAGATTTACATATATACACTGGCTTACGCTCCAAACGAGGTGGTCAGGACTTAATTCTAGGAGAGAGAGAGAGAGAGAGAGAGAGAGAGAGAGAGAGAGAGAGAGAGAGAGAGAGAGAGAGAGAGAGAGAGAGTGTGAGAGTGAGAGAGACTTAGACATTTACATAGATACACTGACCACACGGACCTTATGATCCGAAAAGAGTGGTCAACACTTAATGTTAGTAGAGGCAACGGAACCCCACATAAAGGAAGGTAGAAGACAAAGATGACACGAAAGATAGAGAGAGAGAGAGAGATTTGAGTATATGATTGAATGAACGCGATTGCAATTGAAAACTGGTAAATGGAGGGTTTCCTGAAGTGAATGTGTGTGTGTGTGTGTGTGTGTGTGTGTGTGTGTGTGTGTGTGTGTGTGTGGTTTCCTTCAATGGGTTTTATAGGAGGATGGTCAGTGAATGATTTCTTTCGGTGGATAATTGGAGAGAGGATTGGTGAAAGAGTGAGAGAGTGACTAAGTGTGAGTGAATGGGTGAAGGAGTGGGTGAATGGTTGAAGGAGTGGGTGAATGGGTGAACGAGTGAGAGTGAATGGGTGAAGGAGTGGGTGAATGGTTGAAGGAGTGGGTGAATGGGTGAACGAGTGAGAGTGAATGGGTGAACGAGTGAGAGTGAATGGGTGAACGAGTGAGAGTGAATGGGTGAGTGGATGGGTGAGAATTAATGGGTGAATGAGTGAGTGAGTGAGTGAGTGAGTGAAGGAGCGAGAGGGAATGGGTGAATGAGCGAGATAATGTGTAAATTGCAAAGTTCCCATCAAAATTTCTTCGTTATTTTGAAGATTTTGTAGTGGAATATGGTGCTAATTATATAAACTTGGTCTTAATATGATGCAGAGACATAAGTGGTTTCATATTTTTCCATTAGGTATCGAGAAATTGGTTGCTAAGGGATTCAATTTACCGTCAGATGAAATGAAACAGACTATAGTCGATGTATTGATAATTTGGACAGTACAGCACTCAACACTAGCACTGTGTAAATGAATGAGCCCCTTGGTATAAAACAAAAAAATCAAAATAAATAAAGAGTGAAGGTTATTAGTTTAAAAGGGAGTCTGGATGGATGCTAGATTGAGAGATTACAGGAATAAGTGAGGTACTAATATAATTAATTTAATTAAGAAGTGAGTAACTGAATGAAAAGAAGGTTGAATGAATGAATAACAAAATTGAATAACAAAATTGAATGAATGAAAATATGAATGGATGAATGAACGATTGAACGAAAGAAAGTATGAATGAATGAACGAAATAAAGTAGGAATGCATGCATGAATGAATGAATGAATGAACGAATGAAAATGAAAGAATGAATGAACGAACGAATAAATGAAAGTATAAATGAATGAATATCTACCAACTTAACACACCACCCAGACCTTACCTCCAACCAGTGTGTCCTGAATGCTGTGCAACCCAAAACTGCCCAACCAACCTTTCTCCTACCCTTAGCTACCCCTCCTACTCCTCTCTCTCTCTCTCTCTTCCTCCTTCCTTCCTTCCTTCCCCTCCCACTTTTTTTTTATCTATACCCCTTCACTGCTCTGCTCTTGCTCTTTCTGCCTGTCAGTCTGTCTATCTATCTGTCACTCTCTCGATCTGTATTTCACGTTGTCTCTCGGTCCCTATGCATAATTTACAATATTAAACCTACTTTATTTCTTATTATACGATTGATGACCTGGCAATTAACTTTAATATTTGTACGATACGCAATCATAACTAAGTTAACACTATACTGTGTTGTTCCAGCTGGTGGTAAATTGCAATCTCTACATCCTAATTACTGCGCCATTGCCATGATTTTGTAGCGAAATATGTTGATAATTAGGAAAACTTGGCAATAATATGATGCACAGATATAGCAGTACCGGTATTATATGATGCACAGATATAGCAGTACCGATATTATATTTGTATAGCAAGAATCAAGAAATCAGATGCTTCAGGATTCAATTTACCATCAGCTGGGAAAATATAAACTATAGTATATGATCAAAGTTTCATCAATAAGATAAGCTCTATCTAAAACAAACCTCCCTCCGAAGATATTAATTATAATCCTACAGTGAAGCAATTTGCACGTTGCAAAATGCACTGTGCAATCTTCTTTTATTTACAATATAACGTTTGAATTGATTTGAAGATTACAACATTCTAATTATCCCACTTAACTACTAATAGTCTCTCTCTCTCTCTCTCTCTCTCTCCTTGCCCGCTAACACGACACATTGAACACATCACCCTTCACCTCTCTCTCTATTTTTTTTCTCACTCTCTTTTTTTTTATCTCTCTCGTGCCTCAATCATTTTTTTCCCTTGCACAGTAACCCTCATTGTCCTCATTCTATGTTTTTTGTGTTGCAGGGGTGACCATCTCTCTCTTATACGCTCTCATACGTGCTCGCCTACTCTCTCTCTCTCTCTTTCTCTCTCTCTCTCATGGCTTTCCTTTTTCTCTCCATCTCCTCCTGCTTTTCTTTCTTTCCTCCATTCATCCAACCATCAATTCCTGGCAACTTCTTTCCTTCTTGCCTGATTTCATGCCTTACTTCCTTCCTCCCTCCTGCCCTCCCTTCCCCCTATGCCTCCCACCCCTCCCTTCCTGTCATCCCCTTGTCTGTCAACCATCACCCACTATCTAACCCGGCAACGGGACTTATTCAAATTCATGTTCTGCCATCATTACGAGATCGCCGGCATCCATAATTTCCTTTCATTCTCAGGATGCTCTACAATAAATCTTTGAATATAATACATAGCACATTGCGAGTACGTAGAAACATAAGAACACGGAAATCCGCATAAGGCCGAGTGACCCACACAAGGCAGATTTATTTCACATCACATCTAAAAACCTTCTCTCTCTATTTCTTGTCTTCTACTTCCTTTAGTTAGGAAACAGGGAAGGTTTTTAAATAGAAACTATAGCCCGATAATATCGCTGGGACCGTAAGATCTGTGCAGTTAGTATATATATGTAAATCTGCGTAACTCGTACTACGTTGAAACCTCCCATTGTTAGTGCCACATCTAATTTTTTGTGCAATCTTTCTCCCTCTCTCATTTTTTTCTGAAGGGTAAGTGGTCAACAGATTTTCGGGGTCCCCCATGAAGCAAGGTTAGACATTTCATTTTTTTTTTTTTTTTTTTAACCCTAGTGTGCAGAGTTGTATAGGGTGGGATATGGTAATGAGGGCAACATGACCACGCCCTACCCCCACCCTTACTTACCCTACACCAGAACCTACTGTACACGGTTTGCTTGTACGTTCGTTTCGTTACTAGGGTCTTTTGTACATATACTCGAGTTGTGGGCACTTAACACGGTAAAATTAATATAGGTTAGGTTAGATTAAAGATAGAACAGACTGAGGTATGATACATTAAATACCGGTATATAATAGGCAAGATTACACAAATGTCAGAATATATAATGATTACAGTGCTTATCATGCAGTAAAGACACGCTAATGAAGAGCCTAAACTATCGTATCTACAACAAATACTTAGTTTTGCAGGTTTTATTTCTCCACTTAACTATTCACGGTGTTGTGATATTTCCACTCACAGACTAGATTAAGTTGAAGTGGGGTAAGTTAAGGATAGGGTAAGTTGAAAAAGGTTAGGTTAGGGCATTATGGTATACCAGATTTAAGTTAGTTTAGTTTAAGTTGGGCTACAAATCATCCAAATCCAAAATTAATGGTTCATTATTATAGATTACATTAAGTTGTGGAAGAATCGACTGATAATGTGAACGAAGCGACTCTCAGCGAAACCAACGTGAATCTCCACCTTTCCCTCCTCCTCCTTTCCTTGGTCCATTGAAGGGAGGGTCTTGGCTACTTTGCTACACTGCCCTATACATGATGGTAGGTAAGTTGGGGTCTCGCTTTTGTACATTATGTGATCAACGGTCTCTGTCTGTCTGTCTAAATGAATGTGTAGATTTTCGTTCTTCAATCTTTTTATTCTCCTCCTATTTATTATTTTCTTCCTCCTCCTCCTCCTCCTCTTCTTCTTTCTTCTCTTCTTATTCCTCCTCTTCCTCTCCTTCCTCCTCCTTTCCTTACCCCATTGAAGCGAGGGTCTTGGCTACTTTGCTACACTGCCCTATACATGAAGGTAGGTCCTATACACTACATGCTGGCCAGTTGGGGCTCGCTTTTGTAGATTATGTGATCAATGGTTCTGTCTGTCTGTCTCAATATAAATGTGAACATTCTCGTTCAATTCCCTCCTTTTATTTTCTCATTGTAATAATTCTTCTCTCCCTCTTCTTCTTCTTCTTCCTCCTCCTCCTCTTCTTCTTCGTCTTCCTCTCCCTTCTCCTCCTCCTACTCCTTCTTCTTCCTCCACCTTTCCCTGCCCTATTGAAGCGAGGGTTTTGGTTACTTTGCTACACTGCCCTACACACCAGAATTTTTGGCCGCCTTGGGTCTCGCTTTTGTAGATTATGATATCAATAGTTTATGTATGCCTGTCTGTTTGTGCATCTGTCTGTGTCTGTCTTTTTTCTACTCCTCCTCTCTTTGTCCTAATTTAAGCAAGGTTCTCGGTAACTTTGCTCTACTGTCCCATACATCAGGGTTTGACCAAGATAATGGGGACATGATAATTAACCATCAATTAACAAAAATACAGAGATTAAACTATCTCTCCTCTCTCTCTCTCTCTCTCTCTCACACACACACACACCCTCCCTCTCACACACTCTCACTCTCATACACATATACTCACACCCACCCTACCTCTTACTCTCTCTCTCTCTCTCTCTCTCTCTCTAACAAGGCTGCTGAGGCTGACGACAAGAATCATCCACTTTATTATTTTTCCCCCTTGTAACTATTTAATTTTGGACTTAGGCAGAAATTTCGGGAGTGAAAAGTTTCTTAAAGGGTGAATTAAAGCAGGGGTGTTGGAAGGGGAGGGGGGGGGGTTATCTATCTATCTGTCTGCTTGTGTATCTATTTATCTGTTTGTCTATCCATCTGTATGTCTGTCTATGTATTTGTCTGTCTGTCTATCTATATGTTTATCTATTTATATGTCTGTCTATTTACTTATTTGTCTATTTATCTAGCTATCTAATTGTCTAACTATCAGTCTGCTTGTCTATCTATCTGTATGTTTATATATCTATCTGTGTGTCTGCCTATCTATCTAGGTATCTGCTTATATGCCTATCTATTCGTGTGTGCCTATCTCTCTATGCTGTGTCTCTGTATACATGTTTATCTATCTAGCTATATGCTATGTACCTATCTATGTATGCATGTCTCTTTATCTATCTATCTATCTAATACACCTATCTATCCATCTATATATTTATATGCACATTTGTCTATACTATATATTATCTTATCAAAAAATATAATCATATATATATATATATGGAAAACATCGTCGCGGAGTCATACAATTTGAACTAAACCAAAGAAGGCCAAACAATTCAAGAAAATGGTACACCCAAAAATCGTATCCTTCGACCGAACACAAAAAGGGCGCGAAACAAGTCAAGAAGATGGTGCATCAAAAAATACGCAACTTCAAAATAAACACAAAAGGGCGCGAAACCAGAGGAGAAAATGGGGCCCCTCTCA
>CM064485.1:68343233-68345733 GCA_032716605.1 Paralithodes platypus | reverse complement strand
TTCAATCCCCCCCCCCCTTTCTCTCCTACACCTCGACTGTCTCTCCTTTCAACCCTCCTTTTTTCTCTCCACTGTCTCTACTTTCAACCCTCCCTTTTTCTCTCCACTGTCTCTACTATCAACCCTCCTTTTTTCTCTCCACTATCTCTACTTTCAACCCTCCCTTTTTTTCTCCACTGTCTCTACTATCAACCCTCCCTTTTTCTCTCCACTGTCTCTACTATCAACCCTCCTTTTTTCTCTCCACTATCTCTACTTTCAACCCCCCTTTTTCTCTCCACTGTCTCTACTTTCCATCCTCCCTTTTTCTCTCCACTGTCTCTACTTTCAACCCTCCCTTTTTTTCTCCAGTCTCTACTATCAACCCCCCCTTTTTCTCTCCACTATCTCTACTTTCAACCCTCCTTTTTCTCTCCACTGTCTCTACTTTCAACCCTCCCTTTTTCTCTCCACTGTCTCTACTTTCAACCCTCCCTTTTTCTCTCCACTGTCTCTACTATCAACCCCCCCTTTTTCTCTCCACTATCTCTACTTTCAACCCTCCTTTTTTTTCTCCACTGTCTCTACTTTCAACCCTCCTTTTTCTCTCCACTGTCTCTACTTTCAACCCTCCCTTTTTCTCTCCACTGTCTCTACTTTCAACCCTCCCTTTTTCTCTCCAGTCTCTACTATCAACCCCCCCTTTTTCTCTCCACTATCTCTACTTTCAACCCTCCTTTTTTCTCTCCACTGTCTCTACTTTCAATCCCCCCCCCCTCCTCCCATTTTCTCTCCCATACCTCTACCCTTACAGCTTGTTCTTGTTGTTTTTTGTTCCTTTCGACGGGATTTCCTTTCCGTCTTCCGCGCACTTAATGCTTGTTGCCCACTTTCCATACCCCTGTATTACCCATTTTCTATACCCCCCATCCATTTTCCATACCCCTTATCCATTTTCCTATACCTTTTCAATACCCATTCTCCATTTTCTATACCCATTTTCCTATACCCTTTCAATACCCATTTTCATTTTGAAAAACTATTGTCCTATATCCTTGCAGTACCCATTTTCTATACCCCTTATCCTTTACCCATTTCCACACCCATTCAGTACCCATTTTCCATACCCATAATCCTATACCCATTCATTCATGTTGCTTTTTGTTGTTGTTTTTTTGTTCCATTCGATGGGATATCCTTTCCATCTTCCTCGCACTGTATTCTTGTTCCCCTTTCAACCTTTCCCATACCCCCCTACCTTTCCAAGCAGACTGTGTGCTTTTTGTTTCCTTTCCTCCTTAGTGCTTCCATCCCCTTTTCAACCTTTTCAACCACAACCCCTACCCTTTCATGCATGTTGCTACCTTAGCTTATACAATTCAGGTCGCTAATAATTCGTAATATCGATGCATTGCAAATGTTGACATGCCCTATTCAACCTTCTCAACCATACCCCCTACCCTTTCACGCATGTTGCTACCTTAGCTTATACAATTCATGTCGCTAATAAATTCGTAATATCGATGCATTGCAAATGTTGACATGCCCTATTCAACCTTCTCAACCATACCCCCTACCCTTTCATGCATGTTGCTACCTTAGCTTATACAATTCAGGTCGCTAATAAATTCGCAATATCGATGCATTGTAAATGTTGACATGCCCTATTCAACCTTCTCAACCATACCCCCTACCCTTTCACGCATGTTGCTTCCTTAGCTTACACAATTCAGGTCGCTAATAATTCGTAATATCGATGCATTGTAAATGTTGACATGCCCTATTCAACCATACCCCCTACCCTTTCACGCATGTTGCTTCCTTAGCTTACACAATTCAGGTCGCTAATAATTCGTAATATCGATGCATTGCAAATTTTGACATGCCCTATTCAACCTTCTCAACCATACCCCCTACCCTTTCACGCATATTGCTACCTTCCCTTACGACATTCAGAACGCATATAGTGTAATTCGTAATATCGATGCAGTGCAATTGGTGTGACATTAGAAAGTATGGAAGTATATGAGTACATGAGTGATTAGAAGTTGAGGTCTGGATGTCTAGCCTACTTAGTTGAAACAGGGTATAGTATGATGCATTTGTACACGGCGCAGAGAGGAGCACATCCGATCCAAATATAATTAAGGGGAGGTGGGTCGTTTTTCTGGTCTCCTTCTTCCTCATGTATAGCCCCATTTGTTTTATGATTATAAGACGTTCGGCCCACTAGTTTGACGATTTTAACACCTTACACCCCAATTTTAAGACCTTTCGTGCCATTTAGGTGTCAATATTATCCTGGCGAGCGATAGCGAGCCTGTAATTTTAAGAGGAACCGGCCTTCAACCGGGACATTTTTCTACCGAAAAATTTAATAAATTATCTTGAAAGCGGGTCTAGGGATTATATTTTTCAGATTAATGGAGGACTAAAGAGGAAACTAAAACAAATAATAATATACAGATACATAAATGAGCAAGTAAATACGCCCATCTTCCCTTAATGATACCAAACCAAA
>CM064485.1:68315733-68338233 GCA_032716605.1 Paralithodes platypus | reverse complement strand
GTGATGTCGCGGCACCAAGTATATTTCGATCGATAATTGGTATCAGTAATATCTAACATTAATTCATCGTTTCGAGTGAGATATACAAACATGTTCCTATCTTTACACACCCTATTCAACATCTGACAGACATTAATGCAGCAAACAGCGAGCAAAAAGTAATGGCAGGGGAGACATGACTTATGTGGCCAACCGTACAAGCATGGTGAAACAAAAGATAGTGGTAGTAGTGGACTGGGGTATAGCTTAGAACTTTAATATATTGTTTATGCAACGAACTATAGTCTATTCAATATAAGTAGGCCAACCAACCTAACCCCAAATCTCTATAACTCAATAAGAACAAGAGAAAATGGGCTGTAATTTTCCACACCTTCTTCCCGACTAATTCTCACCAAATGAGAGAAATATCCACTCGATTATGCTATGATTATGCTACAATTATGCTACGATTATGCTATGATTATGCTATGATTATGCTATGATTATGCTACGATTATGCTATGATTATGCTATGATTATGCTATGATTATGCTATTATTTCTGGCCTAAGTATAGTGGCGTTAGTAAATATGAGTCCACAACACAAGCTGAACAACCAGTAGTAAGTATAATTCAAACAGCACCCCTCCTTCCCCCTCCCCCCCTCCCCTCCTTCCCCAGTTTGGCTCCCATACGCAAATCAGATAGCGCTTTGGCTTACATCTGCGAACCTACGCGTGCGGCGTCACACGGCTGCTTTTCCGGCAACTATCGAACGACAAGTATATTTTCTAGCAATATTTGATGATTCTTAAGCATTACATTGGCGGCTACATATATTAGTAGTCGCTGAATAATATAAAACATTTATGCTCATAGGCATTGATATTGTCAAATAGAACGAAGATTAAGTGTTTGTAAGTGTTTAAGCCTTATAAAATCTTACTTTAATAGCGCCCAGGGCCGAACAAAAAAAGTTGCCGGTAAAATTAATCGTGTGACTGTCCCATATGTCTCCCCCTTCACTTCAAATTTGCGTACGGTATGATATCGAGGGGGGGTATGGTATGCCCGCCATAACGGGGGGGGGGGGGGGGGGGGCGCCATGGGGCATAGCTTGGGTGATGGCTTACCCTTTCGGTAGCTATTTGTGGCGTCTATATTTTATCAACCACTTCAGCACGATGACATACTTTTGTCGCAATCGGATTTATTACGTGATATAATTCCTGAATTGTATATAATCGCCTAATGGTAACCACAATAATATACGAAATAGCGTCATAGATAGGCTACTCATGGGGTTAAAAACGCGTGACGAAGTTGGACATGATGTGTGTGTGTGTGAGTGTGTGTGTGTGTGTGTGTGGTGAGAGAGAACCTGTAGCGAAGGCATAGGTTGACACACACACACACACACACACACACACACACACACACACACACACACACACACACACACACATACAAACTTCCTCATAATAATTATACAACAATCTCTCTCTCTCTCTCTCTCTCTCTCTCTCTCTCTCTCTCTCTCTCTCTCTCTCTCTCTCTCCCCGGCTAATCCCTCCATAAACACCGATCACGACCTTCGATGGATTTTAATGGATTTATCGCACTGTATTCAAGGATTTTTTATATACCTTTTGTATATATACTGAATATATCGGGCGCCTTTTAGTTTAATCAACTGGGGGGCCTTTGGTTTATCGCTTGGAAAAAAAATATATAAATGATCAATATTTCTTTCTTTGGATATGCAAAAATATTCGAATAAAAAGGCCAAACTAAACACACATATATACATTTAAACTGTATGTGTAGAAATATACATGTATCGATAGTCATGTTTTACTTGTGTATCGTATATTACATAGATTAATCGTAAGTATTAATGTAATATATATAGAAGTGAAGATCAACAGGCGAAAATAAAGTTGAGAGCAAATTAAGGATAGAGAGAATAAACATAAACAATCATCCAAATTAGAAGAAAAAAAACATAAATAATAAAAGAGAAAAATACGAAAAATGAGAGAGAGAGAGAGAGAGAGAGAGAGAGAGAGAGAGAGAGAGAGAGAGAGAGAGAGAGAGAGAGAGAGAGAGAGAGAGAGAGCGAGAGAGAGAGAGAGAGAGAGAGAGAGAGAGAGAGAGAGAGAGAGAGAGAGAGAGAGAGAGAGAGAGAGAGAGAGAGAGAGAGAGAGAGAGAGAGAGAGAGAGAGAGAGAATGATTCCAACCCGTTGATTTATGATCTGTCCGGAACCTTTTGAATAGGCATTTTTCCATTTTTTTCCAGGCCCAGCTGAGTCCTTACATATATTTATTGAATTGTTAAAAGGATGTGTGTGTGTGTGTGTGTGTGTGTGTGTGTGTGTGTGTGTGTGTGTGTGTGTGTGTGTGTGTGTTCCTACCCAATTTAATCCTGAAGGTGCTTCCTATACTAGTAAAACAATTTAAAGTTAGCTACGATTAAAATTAAGTTTTCACAACATAGGCCTTAACCCCTTCAGTACCGGCGGCGTCTTTTGTGTTTGATTTTAGCTATATTTAGATTTTATTTTATTTTTGTACAGTTTAAGAAGGAGCTTTGGTAGTAAAAAGGGTTAAGGGGAGATATCCACTTGAGGGATTTTTTTCTTGACCCCTTTCTCCCTCATGTTTAGCCCCATTGCTTTTGATATTATAAAAAGTTTGCCCCATTAGTTTAGCGATTTTAAAACTTTCACCCCATATTAAGACCTTTCGTGCCATTTAGGTGTCGATTATTTCCTGGCGAGCGATAGCGAGCCTGTAATTTACGAGCAACCGGCCTCCGGCCGGGACATTTTTCTACCGAAAAATGTACAAATTTATCTTGAAAGGGGGTCTAGGGGGAGTAATTTTAAGCTTGATGAAAAAGTAGGGAACAAACTAAATACCTCCCCTTAAGTGAGATACTTCGAACCCTTTTTAACAGAATAAAATTGTCTAATAGTAGCCAGAATAAAGTTAAAAGGACGTCGCCGGTACTGAACAGGTTATAATATTCGGGTAGAGGCTTTCTTATATTTCTACGACATACAATATACTGTCTAGGCAATCTCAAATACCGGGTGTATACATAAATAATCTCAAAATAGTTTTCTAGACTAGTAAAAAAAAAAAAAAAAAAAAAAAAAAAAAAAAGTAAAACAAGGAGAGAAGAAACACATTAAAAATATATGTCGTGTCATTCGCACATTCTCTCTCTCTCTCTCTCTCTCTCTCTCTCTCTCACACACACACACACACACACACACACACACACACACACACACACACACATACAAAGGAGTACAAAGGAGTACAAAGGAAATCAAGCAACAACAGATCTAGTGACCCTTCTAGGTTGCTTGTCCTCCAAAACACTGAGGATCAAGTGTCCAAACAGTGGTTTAGAGTGGGTAAGGGAACATTGGAAAGGGAAATACTGCCCTGGAACTAATGTCCGTGGCAGGATTAGGAAGTTATACACACACACACACACACACACACACACACACACACACACACACACACACCCCTATTATTGACAACTTCATCCCAGAGTCGATCGATCCACCAGTATAAATATTATTGTGAGTGTTATGAGGCCTGGTAATTGACATATGACCCTGGCTTATAAATATACCATAAATATATCATAAATATTGGGGTGTTATGTGGGCTTATTTACTTAACATTGATCATAGTGGCGTTTTATAGGTTTATTTACTTTACATTATAATTTTACTGAATTATTATTATTATTTTTTTGGATTATTGCTGGGGTACTTTGGGAGGAAAATTTACGAACACAAATGGAAGCTAAGAGAATTGAAATTAATAACAAAAAAAGAGAAGGAAATAAAGTTTATATATCTATCTATCTATCTATCTATCTATCTATCTATCTATATATATATATGTATAGAGAGAGAGAGAGAGAGATCACAAAATTCAAATGAGACACCTCACTCACACAATCTCATCCGCGTTGTCGCACTCTTTCTCACACACACACTCGTCCTCTAACACACACTCACACACACTCTCACACACACACACACTCTCTCACACACACACACAGACCCAGCCATTCAGTAGGCCAGAAAGGGTATATAGGAGGGGCAGTGTTTTGCATATTTCTACTCTCACTCTCACACACACACACTCTCACTCTCACTCTCTCTCTCACACACACAGACCCAGCCATTCAGTAGGCCAGAAAGGGTATATTGGAGGGGCAGTGTTTTGCATATTATTACTCTCTCTCTCTCTCACACACACTCTCTCTCTCTGTCTCTCACTCTCTCACACACACACACACACACACACACACACACACACACACTCTCTCTCTCTCTCTCCATCCTTCATCACCAAAACTCAAGTCTCTCCTACTCCTACCCTCTCTCTCTCTATCTCTCTCACTCATTCACTCACTCACTCTCATTCTCTCTCTCACACACACACACACACACACACACACACACACACACACACACACACACACACACACACACACACACACACACACACCACACACTCTCTCTCTCTCTCTCTCTCTCTCTCTCTCTCTCACACACAGACCCAGCCATTCAGTAGGCCAGAAAGGGTATATAGGAGGGGCAGTGTTTTGCATATTCGCCCCGTGAAAAGGGTATTGAAAAAGGGTTGAAGTGGGGAGGGAGGGAGGGAGGGAGGAAGGGAGGGTGGTAGGAAGGAGGAAGGGAGGAATGAGGCAGAGAAGAAGGGATGAGAAAGAGATGTGGAGGGAGGAAGGGAGGAAGAAGGAGGGAAGGGATGAGGAATGAGGAAGAGGGGAAAGAAGGGAAGGAATGAGGAAGAGAGGAAGGGATGAGGAATGAGGAAGAGAAATGGGAGAGGAAGATACAAGGAGGGAAGGGCGGAGGAAGAAGAAGGAAGAATAGAAGAGGAGGGAAGGAAGAGATGAGGAATGAGAAAAGGAAAGGGGTGAGAGAGGAAGAAAAGAGGTATGCATAGAGGAAGAGACAGGGGAAGAAAGACGAAGGGAATGGAGGGAATGGTATTTAGTTAGCTAATTACTAGATATATAGCTAATTAAATATAGAGCTAAAGTTAGATAGATGAATTACCGGTATTATATAGACAGACTGATATAGCCTAACATGCACAAATACATATAATCTAATTTATTCATGTCACTCCCAACACCAAACACCTCCCAATGAAATTAATGAAAGCATACATATGACATATAAATAACAAGCAGAGAGAGAGAAGGCGAGAGCGATCGAGAGAGGGAGAAGAAGGGGTAAAGCGGTAAGTTGGGGGGAGGAGGGTTAGAAAGGCAAATGAGAGCGACAAAGCACCCTATACCCCAGCATAGAAAATAAGGGGTAGAGGTGGGGGGGACTATGGGAAAAGGGTCTGGACTGCCATAATACCAACCAGTTCAAGCTAGGGGGTCGGCACATACGGAAGCTTTATTGGTATGACGAGTGAGTGAGTGAGTGTGTGAGGGAGTCCTATCTTCGTCAGCGCCTACTACAGGAAGGAGAGAGAGAGAGAGAGAGCTATAATATTTTTTTTCTGCTCGTGTGCTGGTAAGTATCTGTGTTATTCTGTGGTTAAAGGAAGCAGAATGTGAAGAAGTGGAGGAAGACGAAGAAGAAGAAGAAGAAGAAGAAGAAGAAGAATAATAACAGAAGAAGATCCATTTTACCGACCAGTCTAAGCTAGGGGAGGTGTGGCGGAGTGGTCTTGCCACTGGATTGGTAATCCAATGGACCCGGGTTCGAATCCCAATATGTCAATGGGAAGATATTATTATATTATGGAATTTGTGCTGTACCTAGTATCAGTGCATTACCACAGCACAGCGAAATTCCAAAAAAATACCCACATTGTTCCCTGATTAAATAGCATTGTATGCATATTCCCATATTAAAAAATATGCTACAGGGGGGCAATGCCTAGTGAGTTAATTGCTCAATAGGTGGCGTTCTGAGAGTGAGGGTCCGAGTGTGGGGGATGAGACTGTGAAGCACTGAGGCGAGGCGACTTAAGAGATGGAGTTGCTTCGAGCCGTGAAGCTTCGCATGTCTCACTCCCTAGACTGGAGCAAGACCTCACGGGCTTCACCGTGTTCAGCAGTAGAGTGTAAAGGCTATCAGCCTATGCCCGAGAGGGAGTAGTTGAAATATCGAGAACAAAAAATACAAAAAACATATGGAAGCTTATTAGTATTACTGGTGGTGGTGGGGCCCTGAGTGCATAGTATACACAGGTCCTCCCTTCGGCGCCTACTGCAGGAGTAAGGTATATGGTTATCTGCCACCTATGTGATGGTAAGTATCAATGTTTGTGTGGTTACAAGGAATAATAATAATAGTAAGTGGAGGAAGAAGAATAGAAACAAATACACACCCAAGAAGAAGAAGAAGAAGAAGTTAGTTAAAATTAGTTAGTTAAAATAGGACTTCAGAAGCTATCAACCCTATTGGATTATTAAGCCAGCACACTGTAAGCCAAGAATGACGTCAGGACTAGAGCTTCTCTGCGAAAACTCCAGTCCCTTGTGAAGAAGAAGAAGGAAAGACAGAAAGAGATTACAGCCATATTTATGACCAGTCCGAGCTAGGGGGTCAAGACATACGGGAGCTTGTTCGTACTACTATAGTCGATTTTATTTAGGCTGATGGTAATGGGTACATCACACAGTCAGGAGTGCGAGCTAGAGTCACTAGGAGTAGGGGACAATTCGGACTTGCGGGCCTATTCGCGGTGAAAATCGATGACTCCTAGTGACTCTAGCGACTCCTAGCGACTTCTCTTAGATTCCCACTCGCTCACGGTGAAAATCGATGACTCCTAGTGATTCTACTGCCTCCTAGTGACTCCTGTTAGACTCCTACTAGCTCGCACTCCTGACTGTGTGATGTACCCTTAAGTTGAATCCCTTAAGATTTATCGATACCTAATGGAAACAAAAATGGAACTACTGTGTCTCTGCAACATCTTATTGCCAAGTTTTCATATTTGGCAACATATTTCGCTACAAAATCTTCGCAATAGCTCTGTAATTTAGATAATAATATGACAATGTACGGTTGCGCTAATAAGTCATGTACCAGCTGTCTTTACGTTTGGCTTTCTCTGTGCTGTATTAATGTCTGTCATATGTTTAATAGGGTAGGTAAGTGTAGGAATATTTGTGTATATTTCACTCGATATGAAAAAATGAAACTTATATATTGCTGATACCAATTATTGATCAAAATATACTTGGTGCCGAGACATCACTTATTAGCTGGGGAAAAAAGACTAGTGAGTGTGATAAGAGTCCTCCCCCTTCGGTGCTGACTGCAGGAGAAAGGTATTAACCCTCTGAGGATCAATGACGCACTTCTTTTTTAGTTTTCTGGTTATTATTAGACGATTGTATTCAGATTAGGAAGGGTATAGGCCTATGGAAGTCAGAGCGTTGATTGAGATAGTATTTACCCTTTTAATACCCACAGATCTTTCCTAAGCTGCATAAAATCGTCTAATGATAGCCAAAATAAAACTGCTAAAACGCGTCAGAGCATCAAGGGGTTAAGCAAAACGCTACAAATGTGCTGGTATGTGGCAGTGTGTCTGTGTAGTTAAAGGAACAATAATAAGAAGAAGGGGAAGTGGAGGAAAATAATAAAATAGGAAGCGGAGGAGGAGGAAG
The DNA here is from genome assembly GCA_032716605.1 of Paralithodes platypus. Lineage (NCBI taxonomy): Eukaryota > Metazoa > Arthropoda > Malacostraca > Decapoda > Lithodidae > Paralithodes > Paralithodes platypus. The sequence goes on along the minus strand of CM064485.1, from coordinate 68,330,545 downwards.
AAGATAAACAAAAACAAACCCAAGAAGAAGAAAATGGCAGAACAATCTTAATCAATATATATTTTTAATATCAATCACCCAAAATGAAAAAAATGAAAAAACAGAAGAAAAATAATGAGGAGAAAAAAGGCAAACAGGCAGATAGGTGGAGCTATAAAAGAAGCGAAGAAAAGAAGATGTAGAAACAAAGGAAACAAACAAACAATGAAAAAAGGAGAAGGGGGACAAAAAGAAAAACACATGTAGAACGGAAGACGCAAAGAACGAGACAAAAAAATAGAAGCATAGAAGATGCTGAAAAGAAAACGAAGATTAATACAATGGAAGCATAGAAGATGGAGTAAAGAAAACGAAGAAGTAAAAGGAAGAAAAAGGAAATACATTGATGAGGGGGTACTGAAGAGGAAGCAGGGGAAAACAGAGAAGAAAAAGAAGAATTAATGTAGGAGGAGGGGATGAAAGAATAAGGGGGGGGGGGAGAGGTAAGTAAGTGTGTGTGTGTGTGTGTGTGAGAGAGAGAGAGAGAGAGAGAGAGAGAGAGAGAGAGAGAGAGAGAGAGAGAGAGAGAGAGAGAGAGAGAGAGAGAGAAATACCCCATATACAGTATATATAGATTTTTTTACAATTTACTATTACTGTAATAAATTGTTATGGTTTGTATGTAACTAGGCTGCATGTAATAGACAATACTATACCAATATATATATATACTGTATGTATATATATATTATATATATATATATATATATATATATATATATATATATACATAGATATATATATATATATATATACGGTATATTATATATATATATATATATATATATATATATATATATATATATATATATATATATACTGTATATATAAGAATTTAGCATATTCTATTATCGTATTGGGTACTGGGTAGTATCAAATTTCGTTATTTAATGTTTATTGTAATAGTTATTGGTACTTATCACATTATAAACAAACACAAACAATTAAGTAAAAGAGGTTTGAGTATTTACCAACATGTTTCTTTCAAATCATATTTATATGTTTTAATAAATGTATATAATTTAAATCGCAAATATTTATTGGTAGTATATTTTGACGTGCACAAATATTATAATTAAATATTATAAATAAATAAAATTTGACAATAAATATAATATACTGTATATACGGTACCGGTACTTATTTAAATATTTCTATTTTGATATCACAATAAGTTTTCAATATCATCATTGTTGCCATTATGCAGAAATGTTTCATGATATCTAAACATATATATCTAGTATACAAAAATGTTTTTTCAATGTATCTATCTGCAGGATAAATATTGAAAATAATATGTAATTTACTTGTGGATTAGTTATAGCTAATTTAGTCAATTATTTAACCAGTCTTTATGTATATCAATTTATAGATAGATGGATATAGATGTATATATTTATATATATCCATTCATCTATATATTTACGTACCGATATATATAGAATGGTGAAATTTATGACTGTATACAGTAAAGTATTACTAAGCCACTAAAAATATATTACACCACATTTTCAAAAATATATATATAAAATGGTAGCCTTAAACAAAATGAAGCAAACCAGTGAAGAATATTCGAGTTACCCTTAATATTTCTTCCAGAGAAAACGAGGTCGCCTGAAGGAGCTACCAAAATCGCTTACCACAACTACCACCATCGATGCTACAAGTACTACCAAGATCCCTGTTACGAGGACAACCATAGCTACGAGGATGGGACACCTACCACAATCGCTGCAACCACAACCAGCATCACTACCACAACTACCAACATCGCTACCACAACTACCATCATCCCTGTACAACCACCACCACCACTGCAAACAACACCATCAATGCTACAGTCACCACCTTCCCTACCACAACTACAATCACAAACAATGGTACCACAACTACGACCATCACCACAAGTACCACCACCGCTACCACAACCACCATCACTACCACAAGAAACATCACCACAACTAGGCTACCACAACTACTACCACCACCGCTACCACAACTACCAGCATCAAAGGAGGATGCACTATAAAGGTAGGAGTCTAAGCCCTTGGTTCAGAATATTTGTCGGGGAAGAAGAGGAGGAGGAGGGAGGAGGGGGAAAGGAATAAGAAGAGGAGGGGGGAGGGAGAGGAGAAGGAATAAGAGGGAGAGGGGGGAAGGGAGAATGAGGAGGAGGAGGAGGAGGAGAGGATAAGAAAGGGGGAAGAAGAAATACAGGAAAAAGAAAGAATCAAAATATATATATATATATATATATATATATATATATATATATATATATATATAGAGAGAGAGAGAGAGAGAGAGAGAGAGAGAGAGAGAGAGAGAGAGAGAGAGAGAGAGAGAGAGAGAGAGAGAGAGAGAGAGAGAGAGAGAGAGAGAGAGAGAGAGAGACTAAAATGTAAAATCTAGAAGAAAGTTGTATGTCAGCGTGGAGTTGGTTTACTTTGGTAGACTTTGGAAACAGCACATGTCTCTAACTTAATATTTGTATATAAAACAAATTCTTAGTATATAGATTACTGTAGGCCTACCTGATGAAAATACTGACCTAGAGCCTTATTTAACCAGTTATCATATCTTATCGGAATTGTTAGGTACCGATAACGTAGAATAATAAAATCTTGTAACACACACACACACACACACACATACACCGACACAATACACACACACACACACTCACAAACTCTCTCTCTCTCTCTCTCTCTCTCACACACACACACACACAGACACAATACACACACACTCACAAACTCTCTCTCTCTCTCACACACACACACACAGGAGGTCCAGTCCTTTAAGAAGCTTACCCTCAATAATACATGGGACAGGCAACTACTGCTCTCCTTTACTGTCTTAGAGAGAGAGAGAGTGAGAATGTGTGTGTGTGTGTGTGTGTGTGTGTGTGTGTGTGTGTGTGTGTGTGTGTGTGTGTGTGTGTGTGTGTGTGTGTGTGTGTGTGTGTGTGTGTGTGTGTGTGTGTGTGTGTGTGTGTGTGTGTGTGTGTGTGTGTGTGTGTGTGTGTGTGTGCAAGCCGGTGTCACACGAGCGTTTTTACGTCAACTATATATTTATTTATTCCATTTATTTTCTATTATATTTATATATATATATATATATATATATATATATATATATATATATATAAATATATATATATATATATACCGGGTATATATATATATATATATATATATATTATACTTATATATATATATTTATGTATATATTTACTTATATATTTATTGTTATTTATTTATTTATTTATTTTTTGGGGAGGCAATTGCAGTTTGTCAGTTTCAAAAGTTAAGGTTTATCAGAATTCAGCCCCCTAACATAATCTAAAATCTATCTAGCTTTTGATTCAAATGCGATAGAGCACCGAAATATTACAAGGAAAAAACTAAATTGGAGAGAGAGAGAGAGAGAGAGAGAGAGAGAGAGAGAGAGAGAGAGAGAGAGAGAGAGAGAGAGAGAGAGAAAGAGAGAGCAAGACAGAGAGCAAGAACAGAACAGTTACTATGATAAAAGGAATGACACAATTATAAAAAGAGCTGCCTACGAACATAACAGCTAAGCATGCGGCGAAAGAGAGCGTGTGTGAGAGACCCAGCAAAGAGAGCGAGAGCGAGAGAGAGAGCGAGAGAGAGAGCGAGAGCGAGAGCGAGAGCGAGAGAGAGAGAGAGAGAGAGAACAAGAGAGCAAGAGAGTAAAAATTAAAACACTAACCAAAATACAAAGAACATAATAATGACAGCCTATAGAGCATATCAGTTAAAGCAAGCGGTGAAAGAGAGCGAGTCAGCAAGAGAGAGACAGCGTGTGAGAAAAAGAGAAAAGCCCAGCTAGAGAGAAAGTGTGAGCGAGGGCAAGAGAAAGAGATACAAAAAGAGAAAGAGCAAAAACATGACGGTAGCAAAATACAAGGAATAACAAAAATACGAAATAACAGATAAGAACAGCGTGTGAATATATGCAAACGAAAGAGAGTGAGTAGGCAGAGCGAACCAGAGAGTGTGAGAGAAAGCCAGATAGAGAGAAAGAGAGAAGAAAATGGTAACAGGAATAAAAGGCATGACAAAATACGAAACAGCAAATATAAAACAGCGTGTGCATATAAGCAAACGAAAGAGAGAGAGCGAGAGTGAGCGAGAGCGAAACAGAGAGTGTGAGAGAGGAAGAGCAAGAGAGAGAGAGAGAGAGAGAGAGAGAGAGAGAGAGAGAGAGAGAACAAGAGATAGAAAAAGAGAGGAACAAAGAAACCAGTAACTACAATAAAGTACATGATAACATTATATTACAGCCTAGGAAAATATCAACTAAAGCAAGCCGCGAAAGAGAGCGAGTGAGACAGCGTGTGAGAGAAGCCCAGCCAGAGAGCGAGAGCAAGCCAGAGAAAGAGAGAGATATAGAGAGGGAGGAAGTGAGAAGAAAATAGTACAGTTACATGAATAAATGGAATGATAAAAATACGAAACAGCAAAACGAAAACAGCGTGTGAATATATGCAGACGAAAGAGAGCGACTGAGCAAGAGCGAACCAGAGAGTGTGAGAGGCCCAGCAAGAGAGCGAGAGCAAGCCAGAGAGAGCGAGAAGGGTAGGCGGTGGTGGTGGAGGTGGTGGTAGGCCAGCCAACGCGCATGATCAGACTGACTCCCTCATCAGTACTCATTAGTGGAAGGCCCGCGCCAGCCGAGAAGCTTAATTCACGAGAGAGAAGAAAACAGTGCTTTATGCTAGGTAGTGGGAGCAGGAGGTCCGGCTGCTTCGTCTGGTGGTATATTTCCTTCATTATCCTTCCTTCCTTCCTTCCTTCTTTCTTGGGGATATTGATTTAGTAGCTAGCAACACAACTTCTACTCCTTCTTTCCCCCTTCAGTAATATTTCTTTCATACCTTCCTTCACTTCATTTCCTTTCTTCTTTCCTTCCTTTCTTCATTCACTTCCTTCCTTCTTTCTTGGGGATATTGATTTAGTAGCTAGCAACACAACTTCTACCCTTTCTTTCACCTTTCCTACTTCTTCACCACTTTGCTAATACTTCTTTCATTTCTTCCTTCACTTCCTTCCTTCCTTCTTCTTGATATTGATTTACTAGCACTTTCACCTTGTTGCTACTTCTTTCTTCCCTCCCCCCACCTCCTTCAAACCTGTTCCCTCCCTTCCTTCAATACCTTCTTTCATTCTTTCTTTATTGGTAACATTGATTTACTAGGTAGCAACAGAACGCCCCCTTTTTTGTTGCTACTCACCCCCCCCCCCCCTGTATTCCTTCTTTCATCCCTACTTTAGTTCCATCCTTCACTTCTTTCCTACCTTCATTCTTTCTCAGGGATATTGATTTACTAACTAGCAACAAAACGCCCCTTTTTCTTGTTGCTACCCCCTCCCCCCCCCCCCCCGCCGTTACTCGTTCTTTCATCTTATCTCCTTCCTTCCTTCCTTCCTTCACTTACTTCCTTACTTCAATCCTTCCCTCTTTCTTTGGAATATAGATTCACTAGCTGGCAACCCACCCTCTACTCCTCCCCCGCCCCCCCCCCCCCCCCCCCCTCCTCTCCTTTAAATGTATCTCCTTCTTTCCTTTTCTGCCTGCTGTTCTTTCCTCTTCCCTTCCTTCACATCTTTCATCATTCTTTCCTTCTTTATTGATATTGATTTAGTAACATCCTTCATGCGTCGGGTGGGGTAACTGCCCCCCCCCCCCCACTCCTTCACCCCTTAAAGCCACTTCCTTTCATTCATTCCCTTCCTTCTTTCTTGATAATGGTTTAATAGCTAGATACTCACTCCTTCTTTCCCTCACACATCTTCTTTACTCCTTCTGACCTGTGCCTTTACTTCATTCCTTCCTTCTTTCTTGATAATGGTTTAATAGCTAGATACTCACTCCTTCTTTCCCTCACACATCTTCTTTACTCCTTCTGACCTGTGCCTTTACTTCATTCCTTCCTTCTTTCTTGGGAGATATTGATTTACTTCATTCCTTCCTTCTTTCTTGGGAGCTATTGATTTAGTAGCTAGCAACAGCACGCTTAGCTACTCCTTCCTTCTTTCCCTTCCACTTCTTTCCTTCAGACCTTTTCCCTTACTTCATCCCACCTTTACTTATTTCTCTCCCTCCCTCTCCTGCCCTTCAGACTTGTTCCCTTACTTCATTCCACCTTTCCTTCCTTCTCTCCCTCCCTCTTCCTTCCTTCCTTCTCTTCCTCCCTCTCCTTCCCTTCAGACTTGTTCCCTTACTTCATTCCACCTTTCCTTCCTTCTCTCCCTCCCTCTCCTTCCCTTCAAACCTGTTCCCTTACTTCATTCCACCTTTCCTTCCTTCTCTCCCTCCCTCTTGCTTCCTTCAGACCTGTTCCCTTACTTCATTCCACCTTTCCTTCCTTCTCTCCCTCCTTCTTCTTCCTTTCAGACCTGTTCCCTTACTAATTCCTTCATTCTTTCTTCATATTGATTTTCTCGCAAGGCCACCAATACTTGTTGATACTACTCCGTCTTCCCCTCCCAATTCCTACATTTAACTATTTTCTCCATTCATTCAGTTCCTTTATTCTTAGTATTATTTTAGGAGCTAACAACAGAACGCTTACCCCCCCCCCCCCCTCTTCATCACCCCTTCAAGACGTACCCTTCATTCACAACTCCTTCCTGCCTTACTTCCTTCAGTCTCTCTTTCATTCAATCATTCATTCATTCTTCTTTCTTAATACTTAGTAGTTAGTTAAAGAACCTTTATTTTTGTCCCCTCATTCTTCTTCGACTCATCAAAACTGCTTCCTACTTGCTTTCTTTTTCTGTTTTCTTTTTGTCCTTCTTTCCTGATATCTGATTTCATTTTTATTTCCCCTCATTGTTCGTCCTCTTCAAAACTGTTCCTACTTACTTTCATGTTTTGCTTTCCTTCTATCCTTCCTTCCTGATATTGATTTACTAGCAACAGAATACATACCATTTCTTCCCCCCTCCCTCCTTCAACCATTCAACTTGTTCCCTTCAATACTTCTTTCCTCCTTCCAACCAACCAACACAATGCCCCTTCCCTTACTCCTTTGGGTGGGGTTGCTGCTTCCCCCTCTAATTCACTCGTTCTTCAAATCTGTTCTCTTCCTTCGCCTTCCTTCTTTCTTGGGATGTTGATTTGGGTGGGACCCGAACGTTTGTTGCTTTATATTTATTTATTGTTGTTGTTTTAAGTTTTGTTATTCTAATCTGTTCTCTAATTTCTCCCTGCTTTCTTTTTTTGGTTGCCTTTCACTCTTTCATAATTTTCTTCTTCCTCCCCTCCTTCAAGACTGTTCCTTCCATGCCTCCTTTGTGTCTCTTCATATTTTCTTTCACTCCTTCCTTCCTTCTTTCACTCCTTCAAGACTTCTCCCTCCATTATTTTATCGTTATTCTATCTTCACTCCATCTGTTCCCTTCCTTCCTATTATCTTTCTGTTCTGGTTTTCCTTTATCATTTCCTTCATACCTTCACCGTCTTATGGGAGATTGATTTAATATCCTTTCTTTTTCTTCCTTTAAGTGGTGGAAAAAGTAAGAAGGGACTTTGGAGATTGTTACTTAGCCTCTTCTTTCCCTTCCTTCCTCCTTTCTTTTCCTTCATTCCTCCCTTTAATAATTCCTACCTCGCTTTCTCCCCCTCCCCCTTCATCCCTTGCTGTCAATATTCACCCCTATTCTTTTATCTTCCCCACTTTCTCCCTCTTCTCCCCTTGCTTACATTATTCACCCTCCCCCTTTCTCTTCCTTACTTCCCTAGACCCTTCCTTTCTTCCTCCCTTCGCCTCTTCCCCATTCCTAGACCAGGGGAGGTGGGGGAAGGAAGGGGAGTGGAGAGGACATACACACACACACACACACACACACACACACACACACACACACACACACACACACACACACACACACACACACACACACACACACTCACTCACACCTCTACATTTTCTCCAATACCGGTCTTTTCCCATATATATATTCCTCCTCCTCATCTCGATTCACAGAAGCTATTTGGCTACTTCCAATATCTTACTCTCTCTTCCTCCATTGCATCTAGGCCTATCTTCAATAATTTGTTTCCCCTCCTTCCTGTCATCCCTTGAATACCGTACTTGTTTACTTAGTCAATATCCTATTCTATCTTACTCTATGGGCTCTTACTTCAATCTTTATTCTCCTTCCTAACATCTTGAATACTTGTTTACTATCAAACAAGCATGGCCGAAATTCAAGCATCTACCTTCGACTATTTCTACACAATCTATCTCGTATCATGGTTTCAATTTAGCTTATATCTCAACTATTTCTGAACTAACTATTCCTCGACTATTTCTACATCAGCTTATCCCCTATTGTGGTGGCAAGGTCAGCCTGTACCTCCACTACTATGTCTAAACTAACCACAAAACCATTCCCTCAACTATTTCTACCCAATAGTCGCAATTTCCGCCTCTTCCTCCACCATTTCTCAACTACCCACTAAGCCATTCCCTAAACTATTTCTACACAATGGTCACAATCTCAGCCCCTTCCTCCACCATTTCTCAGCTACCCACTAAACCATTCCCCGACTATTTCTACACAATGGTCGCAATCCTATTCCTCTACCATTTCTCAACAACCCACCAAACCATTTCCCCAGCTGCTTGGATTCGCCATGCTGTCGTCCCCTTTCCCTTCCCCTCGCCCCTCTCCCTTTCTTCCCGCCTCCTGGATATCGATTTTCTACCGCGAAGAAGTCCCTCACTCCCCTTCCCAAAACGCCGGGGAGAGGCTCTGAAGGGACGGAGAGGAGGGGGTGTTCTTGCCATACACACTCGGCCCCCTCCCCTTCCCTCCTCCTCCTACTCCGACTACGATGATGCCTTCCCGCGCGACAACGACAACTCCTCCGAAATACTGCAGACATGAAGGTGAACAAATTCGTGCTTGCTTTTACTTCTTGGTGAATTTTACGAATATGTACAGTATATTATGGACGCTCTCTCTCTCTTACACACACACACACACACACTCTCTCTCTCTGTTTCTCTGATAAACAAACGTAAACATAGGTGACTAACAAAATTCGCACTATATTTTAACTTCTTGTACATGAGCGAAATTTATGAGTTCACATGTATTCTCTCTCTCTCTCTCTCTCTCTCTCTCTCAACAGCCCTAAGCACTGCAGAGCTGGAGGTGGCAAATAATATCGCGCGCATTATTAGGTGGGTGAGTTTTATAAGTTTACTCTTCTCTCTCTCTCTCTCCCTTTTCTTCTCCTTGTGTGCTATCTTTTTCTCCCATTTGGGGTTTCTGCTATGTCTACTAGAATTAAGTATTAATTACTTCGCTTGGATCATAAGGTCTGTGTGGCCAATGTATCTACGTAAACACACACACACACACACACACATACATACATACACATATCCCCTCTCTCTCTCTCTCTCTCCTTGTGTGCTCTCTTTTCTCCCATTTGGGGTTTCTGCTATGTCTACTAGAATTAAGTATTAATTACTTCGCTTGGATCACAAGGTCTGTGTGGCCTATGTATCTACGTAAACACACACACACACACACACACACATACACACATACATACACATATCCCCTCTCTCTCTCTCTCTCTCTCTCTCTCTCAACACATCCTAGAGTTATGGGACATATGGAGAACACAATAACACCTCGTAAACCATGCCTTGTTTCTGCTTCCGTAGGCCATAAGTGAATTGGATGTTTGGGAGTTATCATTTGCCCTAATCTCTCTCTCTCTCTCTCTCTCACACACACACACACACAACTCTAAATAACACCATGCCATATACTGTAGATGAAAATACTATAGCATGACGTTCTATAATTACCATTCTGACGTAAATGGCAATTATCATATGCTCTAGATCCCCCCCCCCCCCTCTCTCTCTCTCTCTCTGTTTCAAGGTCAGTCATAATTTAAATAATCCGAGAGCTGTGAAACTATTTAGGTGCCTACTAATACCTCTTTCGTTTGCATCTATCTTGGTATACAATAGTTAATTTTATTCAAATGAGGGAGGGCCTTGCAACATCAGAGAGGTACCGGTAACAGATATCTGAATTAATCCACAGAGCCTTCCTAAACTGCATAACATTCTCAAATAATATCCAGGATATATATATATATATATATATATATATATATATATATATATATATATATATATATATATATATATATATATATATATATATATATATATATATATATATATATATATATATATATATATATATATATACAGTATATATATATTAGGAGAGGGCCCACTAATCGCTATTCAAGGGCAGCATGATTTGCAGGATAAGGAATAGGATTTTTTGTTCATGTGTATGAAGGAGACAAAAGGCAGGTTGGCTGTAACGAGCGTCTCCCCCAAAACCAACAGTGACAGAACCAATTCAAGGGATGTAGGAGTCAAAATGTCTGGACACACAAAGTTTGAAGCAGTTTAAGTCATAAGATGAAGGAAAGATTGATTGAGAGAGAGAGAGAGAGAGAGTTCCAGAGTTCACTTTTAGGTTCATGGCGATATTTGTTTCAATTATGGGTACCATTAGATGTTTATATGTAGCTTCGGAAATATCTCTAGCAAAGAAAAAGGCGAAAAACTGTAATTATTTGTCTAGGTACCATTAGACGATTTTATGCATCCTGGCTAGTTATTAAACGGGTTTTGCAAGTTTCGGAAGGATCTGTTATGAATCAAAGGGGTAATATCTAGATCAATTAATTATTTGGATGCAACGGAGCCTTTCTAAACTCAATAACATTGTCAACTAATAGCCCGAATATAATTAAAACATTTTATACGGAAATGGATAAATTATTATTGACTATCAGCTCTAGGTAATCTATTCTTACCTGATATAGCGTTATAATTAGTATACCTTATTTAATTTAATTGCTAACATAGAATCTTGCTTCATATCAATTTAGAGTTATTAAATACAATTATTACTTTAGACCGACTATAGAAAGTTTTCATAAAAGTTGGAGTTATTATAATTTAAATATTTTCTCTCAAGTAATATATATTGAATCTTGTTTTATGAATAAGCTTAAAGATAATCCTTTACCTCATAGCTAGAATAAACCCTATTGTTTATTAGAATCTTGTCAATTATAAGCCTAAAATTATTTGGCCTCTTACACGCTCATATTGGTAACCTAAGTATTTGCACCGTAGATTATTATATAAATATTTGTCTATTAAAAAAAAAAAAAAAAAAAAAATGGAACTGCACTAATTATATAATTGTTACCTCTATTGCTCCTATATTTAGAAAATACATTACCGAACTCATATAAGAGTCAGAGTCATATAAGAGTCAGAGAAAAATAAATAAACTTTTGACATCGATTTTTTTTTTTTTTTTTTTTTTTGGCCCGCCCCTGGGCCATGCAAATCTCAGTCCTCTACCTCCCCTCCTTCCCCACTTTCCTCCTCTCCTTCAGTTATCACCTATTTTCCCTGTTATTCCCTTATTCTGAGGTATATTTTCGTGCTACCATTAGAAATCCGGTTGCAGGGTGTGGTCATCACTGATAGCAAGCGAATGCAAGAGAGAGAGAGAGAGTATCGATCGACTGTGTCTCAGTGGCCTTGGGGGAAATTGGCGGGAAAGCAGCTTGCCTCACCCATACATTATACAACTCACGGGCTATATCTCCGATTTTGACCATCCAAGCGCTGTTTTCACTCGTTTTATTGTTGTTTCAGGTTAATACCTTTATAATCAACCCATAATAGGTGCATATGGATAAGTATTAATGCTATTAATGGCACAATGAATATTTTAGTGACGGAAACACCTCAAATACATGCGCACAGGGAGAGGTGTCTAATTACCCCCATGTGCACTTGTTAGGTTAAGAGTCTTCCCGCAGCTGCCGGGTTAAGCCCCTTACTGGCAAAATAGATGCTGATTTAAATAAGTCATGGTGGGGTGAGGGGAGGCAAAGCCCCCCCTCAACCTATCCTGTATCCCAAGGCAAAACAAATTGTTTATTTACTCTGAAAATGACTTAGATCTGAGTGTTTTAAGATCGTTGGATAATGGGAGAAAAAAAAAAAACAAAAAAAAAAATCTGGGGATTGTAACCAATTTCAACTACTGTACTGTACTGTATAATGATGAAAACTAACTAAAACCAAAAAGAAAACCATGTTAAAATTAGTCGTAGTTTCGGTAATATTTTCCACGTATTTATATGCTATTTGAGGCAAGTAAATTGTTCCATAAATTTAATCTTTTTAGGGTCAATTATTGTGACTGTATTCTAAAATTTGACATCAATAATTTTAATCAAGCATTTTTAACTTGAAGTTTCTTGTATAACCTCTGCTTACTTTTTGTCTGTATTTATTGTTTATCTTTTTCTTTTTCTATTATTATTAATATTAATATTGATGATTTTTTAAATTTATTGTTCTTGTTAAAAGAGTACTCTTCGTTTAAATCTGTTGTTACTTCATATTTTGTAATTATTTGTCTTTATATTATATGTATTCATTGTCGATAGTATCAATTGCTTACTTTTGCGATTTCCTTAGTTTATTTGTGCTATAAATGTAGGTTATTTGTAGGGTAGTTATTGATAGGGGTCACTTGAGGCATGCTATGCTTACAGGTACCTACCCGATAGCACTATCGTTAGTGAGTGCTGTACTGTATTTTATATATTATTTTGTAATAGTATAGATATCCTATCAATATTTGTATTTTGTACTATTTTAATGTCTTGTCATGTTGCAAATTTGATTTTAAATAATATTTTGACATTTAACATATAGTTTCTTTATTCATGCAGAGTTTAGTCAAATTTGCCAGAACGTCCCGGACTTCCCAAACTTGACTACTTCCTTTAACGTGACGATAGTGCGTTGTTATATGTGCGATTAGTTTGCTTGGGAAACAGATTAACTTGCTCATGTAGTAATGTACACCCTATGTGGTGGATTGTGTTCTTTTATTTAATAATTTTCATTTTAGTAAACGTTGTTTCCACATAGCGATTTTGATAATTTAATTTGACTTTATATTGTCCTTGTCCCAATTTTGGTTTGTTTAGTTTGCAAGTTTTACATTTTAATTTAAAATAATATATATTATATACTGCAAATTGAACGTAAAATTAACATGTAAAATATCTATATCCCACATTATATAACATAATTGGATTGTAACAGATGTCTAGGTGGCATCACAGGACGCACAGAAAGAAATGTGTTTGTATATAGGCCTATTTAATTAAATATATATCTACGCTTCCCGAGACAATACGGTAATAATGATATTATTTCATGTATTTCCAATCTGATACCCCTCGCAATGCCACTGCATACATGAGTATTTCCAAATATTTATGCATGTGACACAAATGGCTATACTAATATATATATATATATATATATATATATATATATATATATATATATATATCCTATCATATTATTTGCATTGTCTCATACGATAAGTTAAAATAACTATTCTCTGTTCATTATAGGTAGGCCAGAAATCGTGACTCCTAACTTCTGTAACTCAAGAAGGTTAGAGCAAATGGATTGCAAATTCCACACTTCCTCCCTGGTTGACTCTTCCCAAAAGGTAGAAGTAATAGCTCGAATACTCAAGTCGTTTTTAAGTTATACAGGCTAAAAGTCAGGATTTCTCCAAGTATATACACACTAGTATGTATATAAACTTTGGGATTTTTGGCCTTATTTTAATGAATGGCGGCGTTTAGCCCGGTTTATTAATAAGCGTCTCAAATTATATAAGTTGAAGTTTTGTTTATGCAGTCACGTTAATAAGTGATATCTCGGCACCAAGTATGTTTTGATCAATAATTGGTATCAGGAATATCTAAGCTTCATTTCTTCATATTGAGTGAAATATAAAAACATATTCCTACACTTAACCACCCTATTCAACATCTGACAGACATTAATACAGCACAGAGCAAGCCAAACGAAATGACAGATGGGAAATGACTTATTAGCGCGACCGTACAAGGCCAGACAAGTTCAAGGTAACATCCAAGACCGATAAGAATCTTGTTTAATTGTAACATGCATTTGCTTACGTACAATACTCCAAAAGTTAAGCAAAATATTCTTAACATCAGCATTCCTAAGTGTAAGGTTATTCTTAGTAAGATAATCTTATAAGACGTTCCTTGAATGTTAGGATAAATAGACTTTTCGAATCACATAATTAGCATTCTATACATTTACACTGTGGAAATGAACTAGTTGAATACAGCACGCACATTAATGATATCCTTCGAATGTACCGCAACGTCTTTTAGATAGTAACTCCTCAATGTCAATTAACCCGGTGTAAACCCCCCCCCCCCTCTCTCTCTCTCTCTCTCTCTGTATAGTATATCTCCTTCGAATGTACCGCAACGTCTTTTAGATAGTAACTCCTCAATTCAATTAACCCGGTGTAACCCCCCCTCCCCCTCTCTCTCTCTGTATAGTATATCTCCTTCGAATGTACCGCAACGTCTTTGAGATATTAACTCCTCAATGTTAATTAACTCTGTGTAGCACCCCCTCCCCCTCCCCCTCTCTGTCTCTCTCTCTCTCTCTCTCTCTCTCTCTCTCTCTCTCTCTCTCTCTCTCTCTCTCTCTCTCTCTCTCTCTCTGTCCTGCCACGGACATTAGTTCCAGGGCAGTAGTTCCCTTTCCAATGTTCCCTTACCCACTCTAAACCACTGTTTGGACAATTGA
>CM064485.1:68273338-68315633 GCA_032716605.1 Paralithodes platypus | reverse complement strand
TGTTTTGTAAAGAAATATATATATTTTTATATAAGCGGAGAAGGGTCAAAATTTGGTGTGTCATTGTTTTAAGCCATCTCCACGATGTTTAATAAATATATTAACAAAAGTGAAAAGGGTCAAGATTTTGTATTTCTTTTGGAGATGTTTTCATCATAATCTGGTAACTATTAGATAATGTCATTCAGCTTAGCAAGGACGTCTACCAATTATAAGGCACCAGACTACCTCAATTAACCCTTTTAACTACCACAGATCCTTCTTAAGCTGCATACAATCGTCTGATTATAGCAGACAGAATACAACAGGCATCCCCCCGGTAATGAAAGGGTTAATACAGAAATCAAGCAAGTGGAGAGAGAGAGAGAGAGAGAGAGAGAGAGAGAGAGAGAGAGAGAGAGAGAGAGAGAGAGAGAGAGAGAGAGAAGGGTCCTGATGTTTTGGTTTGAAGAATGTGTTTGTTCTTTTTTTATGATATTTTTATTTTTATTGTTTTGTAAAGAAGTATAATAAATTGGAGAGAGAGAGAGAGAGAGAGAGAGAGAGAGCGTAGGGGTCAAGATTTGGTGTATTTGTATTGAGGATGTTTTGGCTGGGGACTTGTTTTACTATCACTTTTAGTTTTATTTTAAGGGGGCCCACCTCGCTTTTTTTTCTCTTTCTCCCCCTCTCTCTTTGGCTTGTATCCATGCGGCCCCATTCAGCCTACTGTTTTAAGACGTTTACCTCCATCCAGGTGTCCATATTTTCCTGGTGAGCGGTAGCGAGCCAGCATATATATATATTTTTTGACAGCAAGCTAAATTTGTACATTTTTCGATAGAAAAATGTCTCCGGCGAAGCCGGATTACTCCTACAATGCTGGCTCGCTATCGCTCGCCAGGAAAAAAATACACCTGGATGGGGATAAACGTCTTAATTAAAACAGTTGGCTGAATGGGGCCGATAGGATACAAGCTACAGAGAGTGGGAGAGAAAGAGACACAAAGCGAGGTGGGCCCAATTGAGGATGTTTTGGCTGGGGACTTGTGTTACTATCACTGGTAGTGTTATTGTAACCGTCGTGCTTGTCGGAGACTGGTTATATTGCTGTTGTTATTGTTGTTGTTTGGAAGGAAGCAATTGGCCACTTGCGAGGTTCGTTCTATAAGGAAGTTGGAGCCGTAGATCATTGATATTTAGCAGAATGACCAGCTAAAATACGGTTGTAGTACATTTATCAATACGTAAAACCCAATTTGACATACTTTTTGACCATCAGAAACCTACATTATTATTGCATGTCTATCTACTATCGATGTCTACAGCTCCAACTTCCTTATAGAACGAAACTCGCAAGTGGTCAATTGACGTGTGTGTGGGGGGTGGGTGGGGGTGAGGATGGGGTGAATGTTTTGTGCGTGGGTGGGTGGGTGTGTGGCTTTTGTGTGTGTGTGTGTGTGTGTGGGGAGGGGGACGGATGTATGTGTCAGTGTGTATATGAGTGTGGGGAGAGGGGTAGTGTGTGTGTGTGTGTGTGTGTGTGACAGAGAATGTGGGGTGCGGAGAGAGAGAGAGAGAGAGAGAGAGAGAGAGAGAGAGAGAGAGAGAGAGAGAGATATAGAGATAGATAGAGAGCGAGAGAGAGAAAGAGAGAGTCAGGGTCAGTCTACCATATTTGCGGTAAAGTAGCTATCCTCTAAATGTGGTTGTCTCCTCTTGCGGTGGTCGTCGTACGGTAGCTAGGTGTCAAAGCCGCACCACCTCTCCATGACTCTACCCGCACCTTACCGCAGATAGTACCGCAGGTCAGGCTGCGGAACGAATTGGACGGTAAAACTCTTGATTGTAAAACGCCAGAGAGCGAGATAGAGGATATTGACTCCTTATCCTCTCAACCAAGGGCCTACTCTCTCTCTCTCTCTCTCTCTCTCTCTCTCTCTCTCTCTCTCTCTCTCTCTCTCTCTCTCTCTCTCTCTCTCTCTCTGTGTGTCTGGTTGCATTTGTGTGAGCGTGTGGCGTAAAAGTGTGTGCCTGTGTACGAGTAGGATAATATAGACTATACAGTATATATATATATACCGGTACATACTTTAAAATTTAAGTCACCTGCGCATGAAATTCAGGAGAACCCAAGAAATACACTAGTACCATAACCGATCGACGAATCACCAAGGCTGATTCTATAATAATACCTTATAGAAACACCCACAGTGATTCCATTACAACACCGAACCAGACATCCTCAAATAATATCAGCACCTCGAAATAATATCAGCACCCCGAAATAATATCAGCACCCCGAAATAATATCAGCACCCCGAAAGAAACATATCAATTCAATTCAATTTCAATTCAAAATTCAATTCAATTCAATTCACAATATGTTATTGTCATGAACGTTTATCTTACAAAATAGGCAATACAACTAAACAAATTAATGCAGTTGATGACAAAGAGGGCTGGTATACTGTATCTCAGGGTCATTTATGTACATCAATATATTTATGACAACGGGAAAGTGTTGGTAAAAACAAAATATATAATCAAATATGAATAGCAAAATATGATAATATATATAATAAATGATAAATGAACGAATATAAAGATAATATATAGATAATAAGATTAAATTAATATATACACCATCTTATAAAACTGTAGTATGCGTTTGTCTAATATATACAAAATTACACAGATTATTTGGCAATATTTTTGTTCTGGACTTGAAGGAAAAGGGCGATTTGAGGTGATTGTTTTTTTCCTCTGAAAGTATTTTGTGGTTTTTGTTGATGAGGAAGTGGTTTGTAAGATACACAGATAGATAGACAGGCTGGCAGATAGATAGATAGATAGTGTGATAGTTGGATAGAGAAAGAGTGTTTGTCTGTAGTTATGTCGATAGTTTCTTATTATTCAGTGCAATGCAAGTATATACTGAATATATATATATATATATATATATATGAGAGAGAGAGAGAAAGAGAGAGAGAGAGACAGACAGAAGGGTATTACCCAATTCGGTTTTCATTACATTTATTTGTATTCAAGTCGAGTGGGCCAACAATTTGTCTATGCGAACAGAACCCGAGGCGAACCGGAAGACCAAACCAGAAATTACACGCAATCTCCAAAATTTATATTAGTCTGTGTCCATAATCCAGCGTATAATATAGAAAACGAGAAAAAGACAACAAAATGATACTAAAATAGATACGTTGATCGTCTTGGGAGTTTCTGATGGGTAATGGGGGTGATTAGGGATATGTATGGTGAATGGTACATGGGTTGGGTGGCTCTATAGGCGGAAGCGGGGTTCGAACCTCGCTGGGGAATGGTTTTGTGGTGTTTAGGTATATATTTTGTGTTGGTTTATTTATGTTTATTAAAATTTTGTGGTATTATTTTTTTACTTTTCTTTTTCTTTTTATATGTTGTTTTATTTTGATTTACTTATTTTCTGTATTTATTGAACTATTTACCTATTTTCTGTATTTATTGAACTATTTACCTATTTTCTGTATTTATTGAACTATTATTAGGTTTTGAAGTGGCTTTTGTTCACTTACCGGGTATATTGTAAAAGGGTTTTAATTTTCTTGCTTTAATCTTTCGTGAGTTAGTATACAGGTGAACTACTAAGGTGGTGGGCTAATAGACAGGTGATCTATTAAGAGGGTGGGTTTGTAGAGATAGTAACTAGCAAATAGGTAGGCTAGAAATGAGATAAACTAGCAAACAGGTGAGCTATTCGAGAGACTAACTTCCTAAGAGGATGAATAGTAGACATATGAGCTAGCCAACAGGTGAGCTATTCGAGAGACTAACTACCTAACAGGATGAATAGTAGACATATGAGCTAGCAAACAGGTGAGCTATTCGAGAGACTAACTACCTAACAGGATGAATAGTAGACATATGAGCTAGCCAACAGGTGAGCTATTCGAGAGACTAACTACCTAACAGGATGAACAGTAGACATATGAGCTAGCAAACAGGTGGTATAGCAAACAGATAATAAGAAACTAGCAAAATTGTCCGCTATTCACTAGATATGGTATAAGTCAAGCGTTACAAATATAATAGAACACACGTAAGCTAGTAGACAGGTACACAATGCAATAGGTGAACTATCGTCTATTGTCTAAATTGTCATGTTTCTATCTGTGTTACTCGGCTATAAGTTAGATTTTGTAGCGAAAGATGATGGTTATTCTGAAAACTGGGCATTAATATGACACACAGCCATAGTAGTTTCATATATATCCATTAAGTATCGAGAAATCAGCTAATAAGAGATTCAATTTACGATCAGCTGGACAACAATAGAGTATAGCGACCAAATCAACTACCTGTCACTGAAACTATATTATTAGTCTGAGCTCTGGAACTCTCTCCCAGAATCGGTCTTTCCCTCTTCCTATGACTTAAATTGCTTCAAACTCCGTGTGTCCAGGCATTTTGGCTCGAACGTCCCTTGATTTTGGCCCTGTCACTCTTTCAACTATGGGGGAGGCACTCGCTATAGGCAGTTATGCCTTTTGCCTCCCTCAATCACATAGAAAAATAAATAAATAAATATACCCTGTTCCAAATAGGTAGGCCAAATATCGTGAACCCTAAGCTCTGTAACTCAAAAAGGGCTAGATCAAATAAAGTTTCCGCACCTATTCCCTGGCTGACCCTTCCCAAATCGTAGAAACATTAGCTCGATTACTAAATAGGTGAGCTAGAAAATAAGTAAGCTAGTAAACAGGTGAACTAGTAGACAGGTAGACGATTCAAACAGGTGTGTGGGGTTAGACACAGTCCGGGTGGGCTACTAGCATACCCCCCCTTCCCCCCTCCTACTTACCCCCCCCCCCCTCTCCCCTCCTCCCCAGTACACACATCCTTGGCACTTCATCATCATTTAGATTCCTGGGTGAACATGGTAGCATTATAAGGCTGAGGTATGGTGGTGGCTGGTTGTCTGGTAGTGGTGGTGGTAGGCCTATGGTGATGGTAGTTATGGTAGTGTGGTGGTAGTGATGGTAGTTAGGTATTCTCTATTGTAGTGTGGTGGTAGTTATGGTAGTGATGGTAGTTAGGTATTCTCTATTGTAGTGTAGTGGTAGTTATGGTAGTTAGGTATTCTCTATTGTAGTGTGGTGGTAGTTATGGTAGTGATGGTAGTTAGGTATTCTCTATTGTAGTGTGGTGGTAGTTATGGTAGTGATGGTAGTTAGGTATTCTCTTCTTATTTGTTCTCCTTTCCTCTTCTCTCCTCTCCTCTTTTCCTATCTTCTCTTCTTTTCAATGTTCTCCACTTTCTCTACTTCTCATCTCTCTCTCTCACTTCATCATCATTTAGATTCTTGGGTGAACATGGTAGCATTATAAGGCTGAGGTATGGTGGTGGCTGGTTGCCTGGTAGTAGTAATGGTAGTTATGGTTGTGTGATGGTAGGCCTATTGTGGTGGTAGTGGTAGTAGTTATGGTAGTAATGGTGGTAGACATTCAATTCTTCTCTTCCCTCTCATTCTTCCTCGTAATTTTTTCACTTCTTTTCTGTCCTCTTTTAGTATTCTCCTCTCTCTTACTCTCACTTACACATATACACAGATCTACCAGATCCGAAGAGTTGATGGAGAAATATCGCAAGATGATCCAGCACTACAAAAACAAGTCAAGGAATATCATCATCTCAGGCATTCTCCCCAAGATTGACGCACCTGACAAATTCTACGACAAGGCTTTCAGCACAAATAGCCGACTAAAACATTTGTGTCTGAGGGAAGAAGTTGAATTCATCAACCTCTGGGACAACTTCTACAACCAGCCTACTCTGTTCCGCAAGGATGGCACTCATCTAAACCCTGTGGGTTCAGCACGCATGGGTCGTCTCCTACACGAAGCAGTCCGCAGCCATGGATCAAAAAACGCCATCCGAGAAGAAGCAGCAGTGACATAAATCATCCAACGCCAAGAAAAAAACAGAGGCAACCGAGGACCACCAGCGATAAGGACCGAAGACAGCGAGGACCGAGGACAGCCATGAACATAAATGTAGATCCGACAAGAACCAAAAATATTATTAAAGAGCGTTCCGTGAGTTCTAAAATAACAAATTTAAAGGTTTTCTATGCAAACGCTCGTAGCATACGCAATAAATTTTCAGATTTAGAGGAGCTAGTGTTTACAGAAAATTATGATGTGATTGGCATAACAGAATCTTGGCTCAATACAGAAGATAGAGACTTTTTAGCAGAGTATTCACTTCCCGGTTATGTAATGTTTGAGAAAAGCCGAATAAATCGAAATGGAGGTGGCGTTTTACTTTATATCAAAGAAAGTCTTAACCCTAACCCTCTTGTCAAAACCTCAAATTGTGAACGTCGACGCATCTTTTGTGCTAATAAAGAATAATAAAGGTACAAAATAATACTTGCATTAATATACAGACCTCCAGCTCAATCAGTGCAAACTGACCGAGATATTTACGAACAAATTGCAGATGTAAGTAACTCGCAAGATACCGTAATTTTTGGTGACTTTAATTTACCTGTGACCAAGTGGGGCGATACTCTTACTTCACACTCCGGACATGACTTGTATACGAACTTGCAAGAGAGTTCGCTTTATCAATTTGTTGGAACGCCGACCCGTGGTAATAACGTTCTTGACATTGTACTTGCAACAAAAGAAGAATTAATAGAGAATTTGAATGTTGGTGATGAATTCAGTAACAGCGACCATCGTACGATAACTTTCACTTTAAAGTTTACTAGTAACGAACCAAATAGTAGCATCGAAAAAGTCCCTAATTTCAAGAAAGCAAACTTCCATAAACTTAGAGCTATGTTTAAAGAAACTGACTGGAGCTTTTTAATTCACAATAACGCCATAAATACATCTTGGAAGTTATTCGAAGCCACTTACCTAAAAGCAGTGCAAGACTGCATACCATCGAAAACTCGGCGTCCAGGCCATAATAATAAGCCCAAATGGTGGAATAAAGATATTTCAAACTGCCTGCTTGCTAAAAAATTTGCTAATGATAGATTAAAATCCTCACAAAATGACGAAGAACGGCTGAAATTTGTAGAGCTACGACGCAAAGCCAAAAAGTTAATTAAGCAAAGTAAAAAGACCTTAGAGTTACATATTGCGAATCAAAGTAAAACAAACCCGAAAGAATTCTATAGTTATATCAGAAAGAAAAAAGTCGTTACTTCAACTGTTGGACCGTTAGTCGATGAAAATGGAGAATACACCAAAGACGAAGAACAAATGAGTAATGCCCTCAATACCTTCTTTGCATCAGTTTTTACAACAGAAGACCTCAGTGATATCCCTACACCATCGCCGATTCAGATTGATAATTCAGATGTTCTAAGCAATATCACCGTTACAGAGAGAGAAGTATTGAATTGTTTAGATAACTCAAGGTAAATAAAACGCCTGGACCTGATACAATCTCGCCTAGAGTTCTAAAGGAAGCTAAGGATGAGCTCTCTAAACCACTGACATTACTATTCAATAAATCCTTGCAGTCTGGAACTATGCCCGATCAGTGGAAGCTAGCCAACGTAACACCGATATTCAAAAAAGGCAGCAAATCCCTACCCAGTAACTATCGTCCAATTAGCTTAACCTCAGTTGTATGTAAAATGCTAGAAACGGTCATACGAGACAGACTCGTAAATCACTTAGAGGAAAATAACATACTTAAAGATACTCAACACGGCTTTCGTAAAAAACGTTCCTGTTTAACAAACCTCTTAGACTTCTTCCACGATATCCTCAACCTCTACGATGAGAGTAAAGCTGTAGATATTATATACCTTGATTTTCAAAAGGCCTTTGACAAAGTTCCCCACAAACGTTTACTGCTAAAACTAAAAGCGCATGGAATACAAGACGGTGTGTTGAAATGGATAGAAAATTGGCTCAGCGACAGAAAGCAAAGAGTAGTCATAAACGGTAAGGCATCAAAATGGACCAATGTAAATAGCGGGGTACCCCAGGGATCGGTACTAGGACCAATTCTCTTTCTAATTTACATCAACGACATAGATGAGGGACTCACCTGTACAATCTCAAAATTTGCTGACGATACAAAAATTGAAAATAGCGTACTCTCAAAAGAACAAGTTGACGATATGCAACACAATCTAGATAAATTGTCATGTTGGGCCCAAATTTGGCAAATGAGTTTCAATGCGGATAAATGTAAAGTACTACATATCGGATACCTAAATGAGAAAGCAAACTATTCGATGAATGGCACTCAGCTTAAGAATGTAAACAGAGAAACCGATCTGGGAGTAACAATATCGAGTAACCTAAAACCGAGTCAACAATGTTCAGAAGTTGTTAAGAAGGCAAACAAAATAATTGGCTTTATAGGCAGGTCATTTGAGCATAAATCCAAAGAAGTTATCCTAACCCTTTACAATTCATTAGTCCGCCCTCTTCTGGAATACTGCGTTCAATCCTGGTGCCCTTATTACCAAAAAGATATAAACAAGCTAGAACGAGTTCAACGTAGAGTTACCAAAATGATACCTAGCCTAAAGAACAAACCATACGAAGAGCGTCTTAGAGAATTAAATCTATTTCCTTTAACCCAGCGCAGATTAAGAGGTGACTTAATTCAAGTGTTCAAAATCATCAAAGGCATCGACAATATGAACTGTAGTAAGTACTTCACTATCGACCAATCTAATTACACGCGGGGAAACGGTTGCAAAATTATTGGTAAATCTTTTAACTCACACGAATCTAAGAATTTCTTCTTCAATCGAGTTGTCAACTTGTGGAATGGGCTTCCCCGAAACGTTATAGACTGCATCACCGTTGATTCATTTAAACTCCGCCTAGACAAATATCTCGCTTCAAACCCGCGACTGACTGCGTTTGTAAATGAATAACTTTATTTTATCCCCCCCTCAGTTACTAACCCATCTGTCCCCTACTAACTTCCTAATCCTGCCACGGACATTAGTTCCAGGGCAGTAATTCCCTTTCCAATGTTCCCTTACCCACTCTAAACCACTGTTTGGACACTTGATCCTCAGTGTTTTGGAGGACAAGCAACCTAGAAGGGTCACTAGATCTGTTGTTGCTTGATTTCCTTTGTACTCCTTTGTACACACACAACAAAACAAAAAGCAAAAACACACTCTCTCTCTCACACACACACACACACACACACACACACACACACACACACACACTATGTACAGTATATATATATATACTGTATATATACAGTATACTGTATATATATATATTCACCATAATAATCCTGCATATTAGCTTCATTCTGTGCTCTTAAAAGCTTGCATCCTATTATGCCCCAAGTTCACATGAATATATCTTCACATTTCCAATTCTATTATGTCTTTTTCGTTAGCTTGTCTCTTCAATCTTCCCGCTCATCATTTGCGCTTATACGTTAGTCCTTGCAATATATTTTAACTTTTTCGTATTTTTTTTTTTACATCTACAATATTGGGATTGCCTTTTCTTAATTGCGTTCGCTTTCGTATGTTTATATAAATTATCTTTATATATATATATATATATATATATATATATATATATATATATATATATATAACTCTATCTGTATTTATCTATCTATCTATCTATCTATCTATCTATCTATCTATCTGTTTCTTATCTATACCTCTGTTTACATCTAAGACTTTATGTATATACTGTATATTTCCTTTGTGTTTGAACAAAATTGCACCCCACACACACACCTATTCAACGAAACCTGCGTCTCACCTGTGTGTAATAAATATTTGTAATACACACCCACACACACACTTGCACTACCTACCTACT
The DNA here is from genome assembly GCA_032716605.1 of Paralithodes platypus. NCBI lineage: Eukaryota > Metazoa > Arthropoda > Malacostraca > Decapoda > Lithodidae > Paralithodes > Paralithodes platypus. Next base: position 68,305,814 of record CM064485.1, on the reverse strand, counting down.
GCACATACTTACACCTACAGACACACATACACACACAAGGTATCGTACACAAAGATACACACCTACACAAATATTCCACATAGACCTACCTACTAACCTACAGTAGGCTACACACACACACACACACACACACACACACACACACACACACACACAAACACACCTGTCTCGCCACACACCTGTTCCCCTCCCATCAGGTAGTAGGCCTAGGGAGCGAGAGAGAGCGAGCGAGCGAGAACCTTGTATAAGAATGATGGTCAATTTGGTCCCAGTGGGGAGGCCTATAGGGAGATAATGTGGAGAAAGCTACCCATATATAAACTGGCCTCTCTGATAATAGACTGGTGAATCAGCCCTTTGTTTGAGAGAATAATACGATATCAACAACAACAAAAATAACTGCAACGACAATAATAATACATATAATATACTACAACAACAACAACAACAACAACAACAACAACAACAACTACTACTACTACTACTACTACAACAACAACAACAACTACTACTACTACTACTACTACTACTTATAGCGATAATATATATTTACAGTATATATATATATATAATATAATATAATATAATATAATTATATAGCCTACCAGCTACTGTAGAAGCTGGTACCTAGCTATAAAATCTGTGCTGATTATATTTTGTACATCTCTCTTCTTCATTCTCTCTCTCTCTCTCTCTCTCTCTCATTGTCTTCCCTCCTACCCCAAGACAGTGAGAAATCTGTCTTCATTACCCTGTCTTAAGTTAGGCATGGTTCCTCCTCTCTCTCTCGCTCTCTCTCTCGCTCTCGCTCTTTCTCTCTCCTCTCTCTATCTATATCTGTTGTTGCTTGATTTATTTTGTACTCTTTTTTACTCTCTCTCTCTCTCTCTCTCTCTCTCTCTCTCTCTCTCTCTCTCTCTCTCTCTCTTATCACACGTTTCCCTCATCATAAAACGTTTGCTAGCCAGATAATGAACAAGGAAAACTATAAGTTCACCTCTCTCTCTCTTATCTTTCCCCAGGTAAGGCGAGAGAACAGAGGAGCTTTATCTTAGGTACTCAGGAAACAGGTAAGCTTTGGGAGATTTAATGCTCACTCATCGAGGTCATTAGTTTATATATATATATATATATATATATATATATATATATATATTTCACACTGATATTTTGTATTGATAAATACGTTCAATGTAATGAATGGTATACCAATGTTATATATATATATATATATATATATATATATGATGTGTGTGAGTGATCTATTCTTATGTCATATGTCATAAAAGCCTTCGTTGTACTCCTTTGTATCTAAGGAATTTGAACAAATTTAAGAGATCAAAAAATATCAACAACAACAGCATTATGTAGAAGCATTAATTAACCAACGTTTATGACGTCAGTTAAGGAAAAGAGAAAACAATTATAAAAAAGGAAAACAAAAACATAAATAGAAGAGGGAAAGGCAAACCCCAAAGCAACTGGAAAACAAATGAGAGAGACAAATGACAACAGAAGAAGATGAATTAATTACCTATATACAGATAAAAGAAGCAAGGGAATTGAAGAAAAAAAACATTTGAGAGGCAAGGGGACAATTAGGAAAACCAGTAGGGCAAACAAAACAAATAAAAAACAAAAAACAAAACACAATCAAAACAGAATGACAGCGAGACAATCGGGGAAAAAAGGGAACGACAAAAACCTAACCCTTTCTGTACCGGTGACTGCATTTTGTGTTTCATTTCAGCTCCATTTAGACGTTTTTCTGAAGCTTAGGATGGATATATGGGAACTAAAAGGATGAATGGAGATAGTCCGTAGCCTTTTAATGGGTAGATGTCCTTCCTAAGCTGAGTAAAATCGTCTTAGTAGTTGCCGGCGTATAATGAAAAGGACGTCACCGGTACTGAATGGGTTAAGGGAGCCCACCTCGCTTTTTTTTTTCTCTTTCTCTCCCTCTCTCTTTGGTTTTTATCCTCGGCCTCATTTAGCCTACTGTTTTAAGACGTTTACCCCCATCCAGGTGTCAATAGTTTCCTGGCGAGCGGTAGCAAGCCAGCATATATAGATTTTTGTTTTGACAGCAAGCTAAATTTGTAAATTTTTCTATGGAAAAAATTCTCCGGCGAAGCCGGATTTCTCCATGCAATGCTGGCTCGCTATTGCTCGCCAGGAAGAAATCTACACCTGGATGGGGATAAACGTCTTAAAACAGTTGGCTGAATGGGGCCGAATAGATACAAGCCAGGGAAAGAGAGAAAGGGAGAGAAAGATAAAAAAGCCGGCGACCCCCCTTAAATAGAGAATAGGGGAAAGAAATGGAGAAAGGTTGAGTTAAATATAAAAAAGCACATTACAAATGAGAAAGATTGAGTTGACATGTGCTAGAAGAAATGAACATTCGAAACAGGTATGACAGAACACCGGATGTAGAGAGGAGTGGGGGAGGGGGGGGGAGGGGGGGGGGGGGTGGGGGAGACGGTTCACAACGAATTCTTCTGTTTTTTAGGTCCTGTTTAGCCTACAACAACCGGATTGTAGAGGTAGGGAGGGGGGGGGGGGGGGGGGGAGGAATCCTGTAGTAGTTGTAGTAGCAGAAGTAGGAGAGATTGGAGGGACATATTTTCCTTTGGATGCCATTTTGGTGCCGTAATTATCAAGCAAAGGGCTTTTTTTTTTTTTTTTTTTTCTTTTTTTTTTTTTTTTTTAGAAGTTAGATGACACCAATATGGTTGGGGTTGGCCGATCTCTGTTACCATTGGGTCTCTAAATCACATAGAGAGGGAGAGGAAGGGGTTAGAGATCAGGTAATACAGAATGGACACCTACTGTGGACGACATTTTGGTGACTCAATTATAAAAAAAGGTGGTTTTATTTTATTTTTGGTTATCTAAAATGCATATACAAAGACCAAACTATGTATTCTGTACCAGAAATACCGAATATTTAATATAACAATGGAGATATTTGAGTGCCAAGAGAGGGAAATATCACCAAGTTTTTATTTTTATTTTTCTATGTGGATGAGGGAGACAAAAGTCAAAACTGCCTGTGACGAGTGTCTCCCCCAGAGTAGAAAGAGTGACAGGGCCAATATCAAGGAATGTTCGAGCCAAAATATCTGGACACATGGAGTTTGAAGCAATTTAAGCCATAGGATGAGGGAAAGATAGCACTAAGATGGCGGAGGTTGGCCCATCGCTGTTTACTATAGAGGGGAGAGGGGTGGGGGTGGATAGGGGTAGGTGGGGGGGGGGGGACCTTTTATACCCCCCCTTGAGGCGGATCCAACTAACCATCACCAGTCTCTTTTGTCTTAGAGGGTTTTCTCTCTCCGGCCCCATCCTAACCATAGCTCATTCTCACCCATGCTAATCACGAGCTCTCTCTCTCTCTCTCTCTCTCTCTCTCTCTCTCTCTCTCTCTCTCTCTCTCTCTCTCTCTCTCTCTCTCTCTCTCTCTCTCTCTCTCTCTCTCCTCCTCGTCTCTCTCTCTCTCTCTCCTCTATATCTCTCTCTCTCTCTCTCTCTCTCTCTCTCTCTCTCTTTCTTCTTTCTTTCTTTCTTTTTGTCTCTTTCTATGTTGGTTGGCCCGTCTCGCTCACTCTCATTCTCTCTCACTCACTCACTTTCTCTTTGCTCACTCTTTCTCATTCTCACACACTCACTTTCTCTTGCTCTCTCTCACAGTCACTCTTTCTCAATCTCACTCACTCTCTCTCACTCATTCTAACTCATTCTAACTCACTCACTCTCACTCTCTCCCACTCACGCTTTCTCTCTCTCATTCTCACTCTCTCTCTCTCTCTCTTGCTATCTCTCATTCTCTCTCTTTGTACTTTACTTCTTTTGTTTTCTCCTTCTTTTCATTCCTCCTGTTTCTCCAATATTCTTTATTCCTTGTTTTTATTTATTCCTCTTTCCTTTCTTTCATATTACAAATGTCTTCCCATCAATTCGGAGCTGTCGTGGTCTAACGGGCTAAGGCTCTAGGCGCTATGTTGGTGACACTAGCCGCGTGGGTTCGAATCTCGGCTATGCTACGACAGTTTCCAGTGCTATATAGCCTTCGTCGCTTAGTGCTGTAGAATTAATTACAGTTGGGGATATCCCCCAGATGAAATTAATTCATAAGGTTATTCAACCTTCCCATCAATTCGCTGCAAAATTCGTTCATAGGGATTTTCTTTTCTTCCTCTATTTTCCATTGAGATTTTTCAGGGATACTCATTGATACCAAGAGGTTGTTTTTAAGCTTAATTAATACGCCTGGCGGTGAATAGTTAACCCTTTCAGTTTTTGATGACGTGTTTATTTCTTCTATTCGGGCTATTATCAGACGATTATATATTAGCATAGGAATGACGTTAGAGAATCAGAGAGATAAACTTTACATCCATCCATACATAATTACATACATACATACATACGTACATGCATACTGTACATACATGCATACATACATACATACATACACACATGCATACATACATACATACATACATACATATTAAATAAACTGGTTATTAATTTTCGTTTATTATTATTACATACAGACAGACAGATAAACAGACAAATATTCATTCATACAGACATACAGAGGCATGGTTGTGTGATAGGTGAGGAGTTCATAAGAGATTGACTCACAACTCATAACTCACATATGAAGAGTCTCGCTCTCTCTCTCTCTCTCTCTCTATCTATCTATCTCTATATATATATATATATATATATATATATATATATATATATATATATATATATTATATATATATATATCATTGTTTTACTCTTCCTCACACACACACACACACACACCACACTCACTCGCACTCTCACACACTCTCTCTCTCTCTCTCTCTCTCTCAATATGCAAATTCCCATGTACACAAACGTCTTAATCGATGTGTGTTTTTCTAATCGTTTATTCCCTAAAGCGTCTATTTAACCTTAATTAAATATTCTATCGGTAGAGACAATGCATTTCTAAACATGTCGGTGAATTAAGGGGGGATGGGCGTATTTATTAAGGGGGGATGGGCGTATTTATTAACCCTTTCACGCACATATGACGCAGAGGTTGCCAGATTAGCAATAAGAAATAGAGTTCTCTCACTCTTATAATTACCTCTCCAAAATTACTTTTCTGCCCACAGCTAACTCAAAGACAACTGCAGAGGTTGAAGTAACTAAACTAAAGGTTTCTAAATACCCCTGATGGTAACAAAGGCTTTAAAGTATCCCCAATAGGCTCAAAATCGCGTCATATGTCGAAGAGGGTTAAGGGGGGATGGGTGTATTTATTAAAGGGGGATGGGCGTATTTATTAAGGGGGGATGGGCGTATTTATTAAGGGGTGATGGGCGTATTTATTAAGGGGGGATGGGCGTATTTATTAAGGGGGGATGGGCGTATTTATTAAGGGGGGATGGGCGTATTTATTAAGGGGGGATGGGCGTATTTATTAAGGGGGGATGGGCGTATTTATTAAGGGGGGATAGGCGTATTTATTAAGGGGGGATGGGCGTATTTATTAAGGGGGGATGGGCGTATTTATTAAGGGGGGATGGGCGTATTTATTTGCTCATTTATACATAATTATAGTTTTTGTTTTTCTCCCTAGACCTCCATCAAGACCCAATTTAGAGATAAATTTGTAATTATTTTACTAGAAAAATGTCCCGGCCAAACATTCCTCTTGAAATACAGGGTCGCTATCGCTTGCCAGGTAAAATTCGACACCTAAATGACACGAACAGTCTTAATATTGACTAAAAAATGGGGCGAAAGGTTTTACAATCGCCAAACTAATGGGCCGAACGTCTTATAATCTGAAAACTAATGGGGATAAGCGTGAGGGAGAGAGGGGACCAGAAAAACGGCCCATTTCCCCTTAATTTTCACAATCCTTTAGTTACCATATTTCCTTCCTAAGCTTAACAAAAACATCGCAATGTAATTGAAATAAAGGAAAATACGTCGCCGGTACAGTTAATACGTCGCCGGTACAGTTAATACGTCGCCGGTACAGTTAATACGTCGCCAGTACAGTTAATACGTCGCCGGTACAGTTAATACGTCGCCGGTACAGTTAATACGTCGCCGGTACAGTTAATACGTCGCCGGTACAGTTAATACGTCGCCGGTACAGTTAATACGTCGCCGGTACAGTTAATACGTCGCCGGTACAGTTAATACGTCGCCGGTACAGTTAATACGTCGCCGCTACAGTTAATACGTCGCCGCTACAGTTAATACGTCGCCGGTACAGTTAATACGTCGCCGGTACAGTAAATACGTCGCCGGTACAGTTAATACGGTACAGAGCGAGCCAAACGTAATGACGCATGACTTATTTGCGCTACCGTACACCAACGGTGATACAATTGAAGAGAAAGTGGAAGAAAAGGATAGCCAAGATGAAGGTTCTCTCCCCACCCTCCTTAAGGGGAGATTTCCACTAGAGGGATTTTTTTCTGGACCCCTTTCTCCCTCATGTTTAGCCCCATTGCTTTTGATATTATAAAACGTTCGCCCCGTTAGTTTAGTGATTTTAAGAACTTTAACCCCATTTTAAGACCTTTCGTGCCATTCAGGTGTCGATTTTATCCTGGCGAGCGATAACGAGCTTGTAACTTAAGAGGAAACGGCCTTCGGCCGGGAATTTTTTCTACCGAAAAATGTACAAATTAATCTTGAAAGGGACTCAAGGGGGTGTAATTTTAAGCTTGCTGGATGTCTAGGGAACAAACTAAATACCTCCCCTTAATCCTAGTAGAGATAGCACCCCTAAGAGTAAGAGAACGTGGAAGGAAAGGATAGCCAAGATGAAGGTACTTTCCCCACCCTCCTTAATCCTAGTAGAGATAGCCCCCCTAAGAGTAAGAGAAAGTGGAAGGAAAGAATAGCCAAGATGAAGGTTCTCTCCCCACCCTCCGCTACCTCCGGCAATGTACAAATTAAACATGACTTATTAGCGCAACCATACGTCAACAACGATGTAATTTATGAGGCCAGCTGTGTCCCACCTTATATCACTCCATTCTTCAAACAACATTAGCATATAATGGTCTTTCCCGCTAATAAATCCTGCTCTTAGTGTGTTATTAACTTCCTTGGGTTAAGGGGAGGTTTTTAGTTTGGCTGAAAGCCGGTTCCTCTTAAATTACAGGCTCGCTATCGCTCGCCAGGATAAAATCGACACCTAAATGGCACGAAAGGTCTTAAAATTGACAGAAATGGGTTGAAAGTTCTTAAAATCGTCAAAATAATGGGGCGAACGTCGTAACATTAGGAAAACAATGGGGCTAAACATGAGGGAGAAAGGAGTCAAGAAAAAAAATCCCTCAAGTGGATATCTCCCCTTAAATACTTCAGTTCCTGTCTCATATTGTTCTATCTCTACCTCTTGTGTCAGTGAAGATTTTTTTTTCTTTTCTGTTTTTCTAGTTTCCTCCCTAGACCTTTATAAAGCTTAAGAAAATAACCCCAATACCCCCCTTCAAGATAGATTTGTACATTTTTCGATAGAAAAATGTCCCGACCGAAGGCCGTTTCTCCTAAATTGCAGGCTCGCTATCGCTCGCCTGAAAAAAGTCGACACCTAAATGATAAGAAAGGTATTAAAATTGAAAACAAATAATAATAATAATAGAAAAAAATGAAAAATATACAAAAATGGAGCGAGAGGTTTTCAAATCGCCAAGCTAATGGGGCTAAACATGAGAGAGAACAGGGTCCATGAAAAACCTTACTATACGGCCTAAAATCGTCTACTGATAGCCAGCTAATAAATCCTGCTCCCAGTGTGTTATTACAGCACATGAGAGCTTCCTTGGGTTAAATACTTCAGTTCCTGTCTTATATTGTTCTCTCTTTAACTCTTGTGTAAGCAACGACTTCAACTGTGAATATCTCTCTAGGGAATATTAACCCTTTCACGCATTTATGACGCAGAGATTGCCAGATTAGCAATAAGAAATAGAGTTCTCTCACTCTTATAATTACCTCTCCAAAATTAGTTTTCTGCCCACGGCTAACTCAAAGACAACTGCAGAGGTTGAAGTAACTAAACTAAAGGTTTCTAAATACCCCTGATGGTAACAAAGGTTTTAAAGTATCCCCAATAGGCTCAAAATCGCGTCATATGTCGGAGAGGGTTAAAAAGTATATACATACAAATATATATGGCAACTGCGGTAATACATCTAGTACACCAATTATATATATATATATATATATATATATATATATATATATATATAATATATATATAATATACCGTATATGATTACTAGAACATTTCCACAGATATTTACCGTCTTTTGCCTGCAGTTATTTTTATCCTAATGTAAAGTAGCTCAAATACTACCAATTATTACTAGACACCCGAAAATGTAGTCGTTCTATGTATTATGATTACTAGATAATTTCAGCATATATTAGATTTTACCTTCTTACCATATTATGAAGGCGCCAACGATAATACCTATAATTACCAGCCACCTTCAAATTCCCCCTTCCTGTGTATGATTTATTATGTTCTCTTCACCAACCAACTTTACTCCTAAACTCGATTAATGAAATTAACAAACACATGTGGCAGTCCGGGGATTCGAACCTAGGATGCTCACATCGAAAATGTCCACCGATATTAAATTTTACCTTTGCAAACTATTAGCTAATTATATTAATATTGCCGTGCAAAGTTGTCAAAAATAGTTTCAATACTTACTAGACACCCCTAAATTCTACTTTCCTATGTAGGCTAACTAGAACATTTCCAGTGATTAAATTTTACCTTAGCAAACTATATCTTATATTATAATTTCCGTGCAAAGTTGCCATAAGTAGTTGCAATACTTACTAGACACCCCCAAATTTTACCTTCCTATTTCATGATTATTAGACAAATTTCCGCAAATATTTATTCCTGACTTCTTTGCATACTATACTTCTCTTCATTCTAATCCCAGGCCAAAGGCGCCAAAAATAATACCTATACTTACCAGCCACCCCCAATATTATATTAAATGTTACCTTTGCAAATTATAACCGTATATCGTAATGTCCATGCAAAGTTGTCAAAAATAGTTGCAATACTTACTTCTGACACCCCCTAATTTTACCCTCCTATTTATGATTACCGTAACATTTCCGTTGATAATACATTTTCACTTATTTCCATACTGTATATTTTATTTTAATGCTAGTGTAAAGTTGTTAAGATAATACCAATAATTACTTGCCATCCCAAAATTCCACCCGCGTATATTATTATTTCCACAGCTAATAAATGTTGACTTCTTTCTATATTATGACTTTAATTTAATAGTAGTGCAAAGTTGTTAAAGTATTACCAATAATTACCTGCCATCCCAAAATTCCAGCTTCCTATTAATTGTATCCTAATTATTATTAATTAAATACCGGTAAGTATCAAAATTAATGTCAGGAACAGATTACCCAGATATTTCTAAATTCCACCATGATTTACCTAAAGTTCCATTGATTGATATGATTTATTGATATAATTTTCAGATTGATATATATATATATATATATATATATATATATATATATATATATATATATATATATATATATATATATATATATGTGTATTGGGATAAAAAGAACAGTTACTTCTGCTACTGTTCTCTTTATCCCAATACAAAGCAGCAAAATAAGTAGCCCAATTATATCAACAGCAGCTGATTCCCAAATGATATCAACAGCAGCTGATTCCCAAATTATATCAACAGCAGCTGATTCCCAAATTATATCAACAGCAGCTGATTCCCAAATATTTCCTGCTTCTCGTATTTTGGCATAATTCCATTCCATTGATAGATATAATTAACACATAACTTTTATATATATAGGTCTCATATTTTCGCTACCGTTCGAGTTATCCCAATTAAAAGTAGATTTATATTTTTACAAAATTAATATCATGTACAGATACACCCGCTATTTCCACCTTCCCTTGTTTGTATCGTAAATATTCATTATTTATTATTTATTATTTATTATTATTATAATTTATTATTTATTATTTATTATTATTATTATTTATTATTTATTATTATTATCATTTATTATTTATTATTTATTATTTATTATTATCATTTATTATTTATTATTTATTATTATTATTATTTATTATTTATTATTATTATCATTTATTATTTATTATTTATTATTTATTATTATTATCATTTATTATTTATTATTATTTATTATTATCATTTATTATTTATTATTTATTATTATAATTTATTACCGGTATTTATTATTTATTATTATTATCATTTATTATTTATTATTTATTATTATTTATTTATAGAAAATGCTGACCACTTTGCATACTATTTATTTTAAGGGGAGAACTGTTTATATTATGTTATATTTATTTATATTTTTGTCTTTATTTCTCTATTATATTTATATTTTTGTATATAGTTTCTTTAGTTTCCTTCCTTGAACTTTGTAGAAAAAATTTCCTCGCTATCGCTCGCAACGAAAAAAAACACGACACCTAAATGGCACGAAAGGTCGTAAAATTGACAAATAAATGGGGCGAATGTTCTTAAAATCGCCAAACTAAGTGACCGAACTTAATACAAATTGAAAATGAATGGGGCTGAATATGAAGGAGAAAGTAGTCCAGAAAAAACACCCCCTTAATCCCCGTTTATAATAGCAAATATAATACAAAGAATTATCAGATAACCCAAGAGCTCCAACTTCCTTTAGCATTACTTTAATTATTTTGTACTATTAAAATGTCTACATATATTTTCCTTTTTCGTATTGTATTATGTTATTATCCCTTTCAGACTCATATGACGCAGAGGTTGCCAGATTAGCAATAAGAAATAGAGTTATCTCACTCTTATAATTACCTCTCCAAAATTAGTTTTCTGCCCACAGCTAACTCAAAGACAACTGCAGAGGTTGAAGTAATTAAACTAAAGGTTTCTAAATACCCCTCATGGTAACAAAGGTTTTAAAGTATCCCAAATAGGCTCAAAATCGCGTCATATGTCGGAGATGGTTAAATCCCAGTGCACAGAAGCCAAACTAATATCCAGAATTATTAGATATCCACAAAATTCCAACCTACTTTATTTTTGCATAACATCGTCTAATGATAGTCAAAATAAACTGCCAAAACACCTCATGATCCTTAAGGGGAGGTATTTAGTTTGTTCCCTAGACCTCCATCAAGCTTAAAATTACACCCCCTTGAGTCCCTTTCAAGATATATTTGTACATTTTTCGGTAGAAAAATTTCCCGGCCGAAGGCCGGTTCCTCTAAAATTACAGGCTCGCTATCGCTCGCCAGGATAAAATTGACACCTGAATGGCACGAAAGGTCTTAATATGGGGTGAAAGTTCTTAAAATCGCTAAACTAATGGGGCAAACGTTTTATAATATCAAAAGCAATGGGGCTAAACATGAGGGAGAAAGGGGTCAAGAAAAAAAATCCCTTAAGTGGAGATCTCCCCTTAAGGGTTAATTGGTAGGTATAATACTGAGAAGAGATACCCCAAATATTACAACTTCCATTAGTTTAAGGGAGCCCACCTCGCTTTTTTTCTCTTTCTCTCCCTCTCTCTATGGCTTGTATCCATTCGCCCCCATTCAGCCTACTGTTTTAAGACGTTTACCCCCATCCAGGTGTCAATATTTTCCTGGTGAGCGGTAGCGAGCCAGCGTATATATATTTTTGTTTTGACAGCAAGCTAAATTTGTACATTTTTCGATAGAAAAATGTCTCCGGCGAAGCCGGATTTCTCCATACAATGCTTGCTCGCTATCGCTCGCCAGTAAGAAATCAACACCTGGATGGGGATAAACGTCTTAAAACAGTTGGCTGAATGGGACCGAATGGATACAAGCCAGGGAAAGAGAGAAAAGGAGAGAAAGATACACCACAACCATTCAACGTACCTTGAATTTGAATATCTTGCAGTCTTTCAACTTTGACGGGGACACTTGTTACAGATAGCATGGCCTTTTGTCTCCTTCATTCACATAAACAAAATACTAACATCCCTTGGAACAATATATATTCTTAATGCTACTACTGTTCACTTAAGCCCAATGCAAATTTGAATGAACAAGCAGCAAAATATGTATTCAGGACAGAATCCCCGAGAATCCCACTTCACTTATAACAACCTCAGTATTTATATTCTGAAGATTTTATTGACGAAAATCCTTTAGAGAAACATAGCGTCTTAATGCCACTAATACCCTCTGCAAAACACCAACATTGATACTGTGGCAATGCAAAATAGTAAAATGGATACGAAAACATAGCCCAAAAAAAAAAAATGCTATGTGTGGGGGAATGTTGTCCTCTTAGCATATATACGTTATTATTTTCCCCTTAACCCCTTCTGTGCCGGCGACGTCTTTATAATTATTCTCTAGCAACTCTATTCAAATGATTGTATTCAGTTGCAAAAGGGCCCCAAGCATTTAAGGGAAGATATCCACTCGAGAGATTTTTTTTCTTGACTCCTTTCTCCCTCATGTTTAGCCCCATTGCTTTTCTAATTTTAAGACGTTCGCCCCATTATTTTGACGATTTTAAGAACTTTCGACCCATTTTTTTCAATTTTAAGACCTTTCGTGCCATGTAGGTGTCGATTTTATCCTGGCGAGCGATAGCGAGCCTGTAATATAAGAGGAACCGGCTTTCAGCCGGGAAATTTTTCTACCGAAAAATGTACAAATTTATCTTGAAAGGGGGTCTAGGGGGAGTAATTTTAAGCTTGATGGAAGTCTAGGGAATCAACTAAAAACCTCCCCTTAACATTCTTTGAACTAACTCACGTAACCCTTTTTACTACCACAGATCCTTCTTAAGCTGTACAAAACCGTCTATATATATATATAGCTAGACTAGAATGACAAAAAGGACGTCGCCGGTACAGAAAGGGTTAATCCCAGTGCAAAGTAGCAAATCCCTCTCATCCACCACATAAAAAAAAAAAAAAAAAAAAAAAAAATTGAACAAAATATAATAATACTATAATACCCAGAATTATCAGGTAACCCAATAATTTCACGGTCCTTATTTTTAGCCTAATTATTTTTGGCCGGTAGAGACACCGCAGAAAGGGATAATAATATATATATCATCGTGATCTAAAATAGTACATGAAATTGTAATACCAAAATATAGAAATTACCCCAAGAATTTTAACTTGCCTTTTATATATATATATATATATATACATACCGTTTGCTACTACTGTTCTCTTAAGGGGAGGTATTTAGTTTGTTCCCTAGACCTCCATCAACCTTAAAATTACACCCCCTCGAGTCCCTTTCAAGATAAATTTGTAAATTTTTCGGTAGAAAAATGTCCCGGCCAAAGGCCGGTTCCTCTTAAATTACAGGCTCGCTATCGCTCGCCAGGATAAAATCGACACCTGAATTGCACGAAAGGTCTTAATATGGGGTGAAAGTTCTTAAAATCGCTAAACTAATGGGGCAAACGTTTTATATATCAAAAGCAATGGGGCTAAACATGAGGGAGAAAGGGGTCAAGAAAAAAATCCCTCAAGTGGAGATCTCCCCTTAATGCTAATGTAGAGTATCGAAATTAATGCTGTGAACGGATGCCCCGAGAATTCCAACTACTATTATTTTCTAGCCTAATTATTTTCTATCGGTAGAAACAGGTTTTGCAGTGATTGGCACGGCACAAAATGAATCCGTTTCCCCTGCCACTCTTCCTGCGGTAATTCTATATAATGGACATAATTAGCTGGCAGAAGAACGGGCTGTGGGGGTTGCCAGCTTTATGGAAAGGGTGGGGTAGGGAGGGGGAGGGGGGCGGGGGGGGTGTGTCATTTGGGAGGGTTCGGTTCCTGCTTTGGTACGACCGATGACGAGCGTGTGTGTGGGGGGGGGGGGGGGGGGGGGGGGGGGGGGGGAGGGGTTACAAAGGTTTGGTAAACACAATATGGTATCAATTATGAAAACTTGAGACAATTATTTTAATGCAGTGATATAGTAGTACCGGTGACGTCTTTTTCAGTGACATTCTTGCTATATTTACCCATTCTGTACCGGCGACGTCTTTCTATTTGCATTCTGTACCGGCGGCGTCTTTCTTTTTGCATTCTGTACCGGCGGCGTCTTTCTTTTTGCATTCTGTACCGGCGGCGTCTTTCTTTTTGCATTCTGTACCGGCGGCGTCTTTCTTTTTGCATTCTGTATCGGCGGCGTCTTTCTGTTTGCATTCTGTACCGGCGGCGTCTTTCTTTTTGCATTCTGTATCGGCGGCGTCTTTCTTTTTGCATTCTGTACCGGCGGCGTCTTTCTTTTTCCATTCTATATCGGCGACGTCTTTCTATTTGCATTCTAGCTATATTTAGACGAGTTTATAAAGCTTTGGAAGGACATATGGTCGCCAAAAAGTATTAATTGGCACAGTGACAGGTCGTTACAGACTCTAACTGCTGCCATGTTAAATCATTGTTGTTGCTTGAACTACAGGTGAACTGCATCAACTACAGGTGAACTACAGGTGAACTACAGGTGAACTGCATCAACTACAGGTGAACTACAGGTGAACTACAGGTGAACTACAGGTGAACTGCATCACACTTCTCTTGATTGTGGTGCATTGAGTTGCGAGCGCTAGTGAATTCCTCTGGAAGAACTGGCACTTACGAGAAATAAAAGACCAGATTATTATTATTATTATTATTATTATTATTATTAGTCTGTAGCCTTTCAATGGGTAGACATCTTTCGTAAGCTGACTAAAATCAACTAATATTGGCTAGAATATAATGAAAAGGACGTCACCGGTACAGAAGGGGTTAAACCCAAAACGTAAAGACGGTAACAAATCCCCGAAACGTCGAATGGGCTGTAAGTAAGTAGGCGAGAAATCACGACCTCTATCCTCTTTAACTCAAAAAGGGCTAGAGCAAATTGGCTGTAAATTTCCACATCTATTCCTTGACTGACTCTTCCCAAATGATAGAATTATTAGCTCGGTTACTCTAGTGGTTTTTGAGTTACAGAGGTTTAGAGGTCATGGTTTCTCGCCTACTTACAGTGAATAGACTATAGTGATAGAGACTCTTCGGCTTATATCGGTTCTCTCTTTGGGCGGTCAGTTCACAACAACACCACACAGATGGCAGCACCTACAACAAACACTGGCACAGTCACGGCCAAGGGTACACTGACACGCATCCTGGAATTCACCTTTATTATGCTCTTTAAGGAAAGGTATTTAGTTTGTTCCCTAGACCTCCATCAAGCTTAAAATTACACCCCCTTGAGTCCCTTTCAAGATAAATTTGTACATTTTTCGGTAGAAAAATGTCCCGGCCGAAGGCCGATTCCTCTTAAATTACAGGCTCGCTATCGCTCGCCAGGATAAAATCGACACCTGAATTGCACGAAAGGTCTTACTATGGGGTGAAAGTTCTTAAAATCGCTAAACTAATGGGGCAAATGTTTTATAATATCAAAAGCAATGGGGCTAAACATGAGGGAGAAAGGGGTCAAGAAAAAAATCCCTCCAGTGGAATAGAGGGTTAACATGATATTTTGACCTCGGACATTACATTACAATCCGCCGGTAAAGTGAATTCTCGTGTGTCGGTGTGTTTTGTTGTTATTTCTTCCGGTAACTACGGACGGAAGTTGGGGTTACTCTGATTATACTCTGATTTATGCTGATAGTCCACTTGTAATACATTACTGCAATTGCTGTTTTTAATGTATACGTATTTTTGCGTTACTTATAGAAATTGTGTATATATATAAATATATATATACAGTATATATATTTGCCCGTTGCTCAATGTGTCTACATGCTTAATATTTGTGTATGTACATTTCCAACTTTCTGCACTTCGTTTGGATCGCAAAGTTTGTGCCAGTGTTATATGTAGATCTATGTAACCCCCACTCCGCCCTCCCCCTGTTTCAGTCCGTCCTTCCTTCCCTCTCTCCCACTCCATACCTCCCTCTATCCTCCCTCCCTTCCTTCCTTCCTTCCTTCCCTCTCTCCCACTCCATACCTCCCTCTATCCTCCCTCCCTTCCTTCCTTCCCTCCCACTCCATACCTCCCTCTATCCTCCCTCCCTTCCTTCCCTCTCTCCCATTCCATACCTCCCTTCCTCTCTCCGTCCTTCCTTTCCTTCCTCCCTCCCCTTCGTCCTTCCATCCCTCTCTCCCACTCCATACCTCCCTCTCTCCCCCTCTTCCTTCCTTCCCTCTCCATTACTTCTATCCTTCCCTTCCTTCTTCCCTCTCTCTCCATACCTCCCTCTCTCCCTTCCTTCCTTCTACTCTTCCCTCTCTCCCCCTCCATACCTCCCTCTCTCCTTCTCTCTTTCCCTCCATACCTCCCTCTATACCTCCCTCCCTTCCTTCCCTCTCTCCCATTCCATACCTCCCTTCCTATCTCCGTCCTTCCTTTCCTTCCTCCCTCCCTTCGTCCTTCCATCCCTCTCTCCCACTCCATACCTCCCTCTCTCCCCCTCTTCCTTCCTTCCTTCCTCCTCTTCCTTTACTTCTACTTCCTTCCTCCCTCTCCTACCCACATCTCCCTTTATTCCTTCCTTCCTTCCTTCCTTCCTTCCTTCCTTCCTTCCTTTCTTCTTTCCTTCCCTCTCTATTACTCCATACGTCCCCTCCCTCTCGCCTTCCTTCCTTCCCTCGCAATCCCACAGTCCTTCCTTACCCCCCTCCCCCTCCTCTCTCCCCTCCCTAACAAGATCCAGATGGCTCCCGTGATTGCCATAATACAGACCAAAAGCTCAATGTCCCCGTCATTTAAAAATCGGCCCTCGTAATTCGCTGTCATTGGGCGTTATTGTGCCGTCATGCGCTATTTTCCGGTGTTATTTAATGTTATATTGTACGATATTTAGTAGATATGTTTGTATTCTTTGGGGTTTGTGGAGGTTTTGGTGAGATTATATGTATATTGTGTGTGTGTGTGTGTGTGTGTGTGTGTGTGTGTGTGTGTGTGTGTGTGTGTCATTAGGCGTTATTGGACTGTCATACGTCATTTTCCGGTGTTATTTAATGTTATTTTGTACGATATTTAGTAGATTTTTTGTATTTTCTTGGGGTTATTTAATGTTACTTATACCATGTCAATTAGTTTTTTTTTGTCTATATTTATTTGACTGTCTTGGAGTTTTTTTTATATAACTGTGTGTGTGTGTGTGTGTGTGGGTGTGTGTATGTGTGCTGTCATTCCGCGTTATTGGGCCGTCATTCGCCTTTCCCCTGTGTCATGCAGTATCATTTGGTGTCACTTAGACGATATTTAGTAGACTTTTTTGTTTGTACTCTCTTGGCATTTAGTATAAGTGTTGGTGATATTATATGGTGCATCCATGTGTGTGTGTGTGTGTGTGTGTATATGTGTGTGTGTGTGTGTGTGTGTGTGTGTGTGTGTGTGTGTGTGTGTGTGTGTGTGTGTGTGTGTGTGTATGTTTTATTTTCTGCTTCTTATACGCTAGTTAATGGAGTTATCTATTTTTTTGTGGAATTATTTAGTTTTCTGAGAGAGATTGTTTAATGTTTAAGTCTTGTTTATATTATATGGTTGATGTAGGTGTGTGTGTTGGGGGGGGGGGGGGGGAGTATGTGGGTGTGATAGTGTGTGGGTGGGTGTTCAAAATTCCAAACCACATTTTTGGAGGGAATGCTGCAAGATTACCTTAACTATTCCAGCTTATCCTCTCGAAGTCTTATCGTTTAGAACTTTAGATAATTATAATAGTTAGCCTTTAATTGTCTTAGTTTACGATGGAACGTGCTATTGTTAAGCGTTTTTATGCAGATTAGGAAGGATATCTAGGTATCAAGGAGTACAAATCTAGCTCAGTCAACCCTCAAAATCCTCTAATATTATCTAAGCTGAACATAATCGTCTATTGATAGCCTGATAAAGGAGAAACGCATCCTTGAACACTGAGAGAAATAAGCAGGTTTAATTGCGTGTTTACGTTGTCTGTAAGTTCAGCCACTTTTCTTTAGGACTGGTCTTTATATCGGTAGTAAGTTGCAGCATGTACAGTCGTTGAACCTCTTCCTCCTCCTCCTCTTCTTCCACTACCACTTCTTCCTCCTGTTTTTCTTCCACCACCACTTCCTCACCCTCCTCTTTCATAACCACCTCCTCCTTCTCCTCCTCTTCTTCTTCCACTACCACTTCTTCCTCCTGTTTTTCTTCCACCACCACTTCCTCACCCTCCTCTTTCAAAACCACCACCTTCTCCTCCTCCTCCTCCTCTTCCACCACCACTTCCTCCACCTCCTCTTTCATAACCATCACCTTCTCCTCCTCCTCCTCTTCCACCACCACTTCCTCACCCTCCTCTTTCATAACCATCACCTTCTCCTCCTCCTCCTCTTCCACCACCACTTCCTCACCCTCCTCTTTCAAAACCACCACCTTCTCCTCCTCCTCCTCCTCTTCCACCACCACTTCCTCACCCTCCTCTTTCATAACCATCACCTTCTCCTCCTCCTCCTCTTCCACCACTTCCTCACCCTCCTCTTTCAAAACCACCACCTTCTCCTCCTCCTCCTCTTCCACCACCACTTCCTCACCCTCCTCTTTCAAAACCACCACCTTCTCCTCCTCCTCCTCCTCCTCCTCTTCCACCACCACTTCCTCACCCTCCTAGAGAATTAAATCTATTTCCTTTAACCCAGCGCAGATTAAGAGGTGACTTAATTCAAGTGTTCAAAATCATCAAAGGCATCGACAATATGAACTGTAGTAAGTACTTCACTATCGACCAATCTAATTACACGCGGGGAAACGGTTGCAAAATTATTGGTAAATCTTTTAACTCACACGAATCTAAGAATTTCTTCTTCAATCGAGTTGTCAACTTGTGGAATGGGCTTCCCCGAAACGTTATAGACTGCATCACCGTTGATTCATTTAAACTCCGCCTAGACAAATATCTCGCATCAAACCCGCGACTGACTGCGTTTGTAAATGAATAACTTTATTTTATCCCCCCCTCAGTTACTAACCCATCTGTCCCCTACTAACTTCCTAATCCTGCCACGGACATTAGTTCCAGGGCAGTATTTCCCTTTCCAATTTTCCCTTACCCACTCTAAACCACTGTTTGGACACTTGATCCTCAGTGTTTTGGAGGACAAGCAACCTAGAAGGGTCACTAGATCTGTTGTTGCTTGATTTCCTTTGTACTCCTTTGTACCCTTTGTACTCCTCTTTCAAAACCACCACCTTCTCCTCCTCCTCCTCTTCCACCACCACTTCCTCACCCTCCTCTTTCAAAACCACCACCTTCTCCTCCTCCTCCTCTTCCACCACCACTTCCTCACCCTCCTCTTTCAAAACCACCACCTTCTCCTCCTCCTCCTCCTCCTGCTCCTAACTCTTCTTCTTTCTCTTTCTCCTCCTCCCCACTCTTCCTCCTCCTCTTCCCCCCCCCCCCTCATCTTCCTCCCACTCTCCTCCTCCCTGGCATATTTACCTAAGAAAGGATCGTCCATGTCACGTAAGTCAGTAAGATAGTCATTTAAGGGGAGGTTTGTAGTGTGTTTCCTATACTTCCATCAAGCTTGAAATTACACCCCCTTGACTCCCTTTCAAGATAAATTTGTAAATTTTTCGGTAGAAAAATTTCCCGGCCGAAGGCCGGTTCCTCTTAAATTACAGGCTCGCTATCGCTCGCCAGGAAAAAATCAACACCTAAATGGGACGAAAGGTATTAAAAGTGACATAATGAGGTGAAACTTCTTAAAATCGCCTAGCTAATGGGGCGAACGTTTTATAATATCAAAAGCAATGGGGCTAAACATGAGGGAGAAAGGGGTCAAGAAAAAAATCCCTCAAGTGGAGATCTCCCCTTAACGTTATATAAGTCACACTGTAATGTTATGGGTGCAGTGTTGTGTGCTGGTAGAGATATTATGTCACAGATATAATGTGGGTGCTGGGGGTTATTTTCTGGTCATTGGATCTCGTAATTCGATCCCTTGTCTGGTTTATTCGCTCGTAGTCTGGGGGGGGGGGGGGGGTAGGTTAGATTGGGTGTAGTTGGGTTGGGTTTGGTTAACTCGGGTTAGGTTAGATTGGGTGTAGTTGGGTTGGGTTGGGTTGGGTTAGGTTAGCTCGGGTTAGGTTAGATTGGGTGTAGTTGGGTTGGGTTGGGTTAGGTTAGGTTAACTCGGGTTAGGTTAGATTGGGTTCTAGTTGGGTTGGGTTGGGTTGGGTTAGGTTAACTCGGGTTAGGTTAGATTGGGTCTAGTTGGGTTGGGTTGGGTTGGGTTAGGTTAACTCGGGTTAGGTTAGATTGGGTCTAGTTGGGTTGGGTTGGGTTGGGTTAGGTTAGCTCGGGTTAGGTTAGATTGGGTGTAGTTGGGTTGGGTTGGGTTAGGTTAGGTTAGATTGGGTCTAGTTGGGTTGGGTTGGGTTAGGTTAGCTCGGGTTAGGTTAGATTGGGTGTAGTTGGGTTGGGTTGGGTTGGGTTGGGTTAGGTTAGATTGGGTCTAGTTGGGTTGGGTTGGGTTGGGTTAGGTTAACTCGGGTTAGGTTAGATTGGGTCTAGTTGGGTTGGGTTGGGTTGGGTTAGGTTAACTCGGGTTAGGTTAGATTGGGTCTAGTTGGGTTGGTTGGGTTGGGTTAGGTTAACTCGGGTTAGGTTAGATTGGGTCTAGTTGGGTTGGGTTGGGTTGGGTTAGGTTAACTCGGGTTAGGTTAGATTGGGTCTAGTTGGGTTGGGTTGGGTTGGGTTAGGTTAGCTCGGGTTAGGTTAGATTGGGTGTAGTTGGGTTGGGTTGGGTTGGGTTAGGTTAGGTTAGATTGGGTCTAGTTGGGTTGGGTTGGGTTGGGTTAGGTTAACTCGGGTTAGGTTAGATTGGGTCTAGTTGGGTTGGGTTGGGTTGGGTTAGGTTAACTCGGGTTAGGTTAGATTGGGTCTAGTTGGGTTGGGTTGGGTTGGGTTAGGTTAGCTCGGGTTAGGTTAGATTGGGTCTAGTTGGGTTGGGTTGGGTTAGCTCGGGTGAGGTTAGATTGGGTCTAGTTGGGTTGGGTTGGGTTAGGTTAACTCGGGTTAGGTTTATCTGGTTTAGACTTAAATGGGTTTACTTTAGGTTAGGTTATACTAGGGTGGGTTAGGTTAGGTTGGGTTAAGTTAGGTTAGGTTAGGTTAGGTTGGGTTAAGTTAGGTTAGGTTAGGTTAGGTTGGGTTGGGTTAAGTTAGGTTAGGTTAGGTTAGGTTAGGTTTTGATTGGTTAGGTTAGGTTGGGTTGGATTAGACTTGAATGGATTTACTTTAAGTTAAGTTATACTATGTTGGGGTTACCTGTAGGTTGGGTTGGGGTTAAGTTAGGTTGGGTTGAGTTAAGTTAGGTTAGGTTAGGTTAGTGTTGGGTAAGGTTAGGTTAGATTGGGTTGGGTTAGGTTAAGTTTGAATTTAATTAAATTATGCTTAGGTTAGCTTAGTTAAAATAACGAATTGATATATGAACGAAGTTACTTTTGGCTAACCGACCCTACAGAAGGGTGGTAGCTGGCACAGATAGCTAATGATGGTGATGATGACACAGATAGATATATATATAATAGTGGTGATTAGATAGATAGATATATAATGGTGGTGATGGCTACTATTATCCGGTCCACCTTCCCTCTCTTTATCATCAGTCTTGTTCCTCCCTTTATTCCATCTGTCCCAGCACTGTCTTCTTGCCCGCTAACCGTTTCGCTCATATCTGAATAATATTTGTCTATAAATCTAGCCTTATCTAACCTAATTTGAGCTAACCTAACCTAACCTAATATATCTAAACTATATATTTGTTTTATATTGTGCTAACCTATCCTAATCTAACCTAACCTAATCTAATCCATCTTTCCCATCACTGTCTTTTTTGCCCGTTAGCCTTTTTGCTCATATAGTTGGATCAAGAACGACAGAGAGCTTCAGGATACAATTAGATAGGCATATGGACGAGATGGGTTGGGTGTGAGAGGGGTCTGGCGTGTGTCGGCCAATCAGCTCTTTGCAGACTCCTGTGTTGGAGGTGTAATGGTTTAGATGCTTATGTTCTGGGTGTGGTGTCCTGAGTTCGAATCCCGGGAGGACCATATGCTTTCATTAGTTTATTCAAATACATTGGGGTTAGTAATTGATGATTAATGTTAAGAACTGGGTGTTACTTATTCATAATATGTTGTTATGTAAAAAGAGACTGGCTAACGAAGGAACCCCTCGGCGGAAGGACCCAGTAACCAACCCGCACCGTGTTGACATTTCCCAGATCAGCCATTTAGGGAGCACGGGGGCGTAAATATAATGGAGACATTGCGGAAATTGAAATGTGCACAATTTTTCCTCCCTCTCTACCCCCCTCTCTCTCTCTCACTCTCTCTCTCTCTCTCTCTCTCTCTCTCTCTCTCTCTCTCTCTCTCTCTCTCTCTCTCTCTCTCTCTCTCTCACTCTCACCCTAGTTCTGTGTACATTCTTTGGCCTGGGTTTGTTGTGGGGCTGGTGGTGTTTACTTTAGCTTAGCTTTAGTTGGCTTCTACATATTGATTTTCCACAATATCTAGTCGTTTAAACCCCTTCTATCCCGGCGACATCATTTGTATTTTATTTCAGCTTCATTTAGACGATTTTATGAAGCTTAGGAAGGGTATATGCTAGCTAAAAGGTAATAACTGAGATTTTCCGCAGTCTTTTAAGGGGAGATTTCCAGTTGAGGGATTTTTGTCTTGATCCCTTTCTCCATCATGGTTAGCCCCATTGATTTTGATATTTTAAGACGTTTGCCCCACTAGTTTAGCGATTTTAAGAGCTTTCGCCCCATTTCTGTCAATTTTAAGACTTTTCGTTCCATTTAGGTGTCCAATTTTTCCTGGCGAGCGATAGCGAGCCTGCAATTTAAGAGGAACCGGCCTTCGGCCGGGACATTTTTCTACCGAAAAATGTACAAATTTATCTTGAAAGGGGGTCTAGGGGCTGTAATGTTAAGCTTGATGGAAGTCTAGCGAACTAACTAAAAACCTCCCCTTAATCGATAGGCATCCTTCCTAATTTGAATACAATCGTTAAATAGTACCCAGAATATAAAGGAAACGTCGCTGGTACTGAAGCGGTTAATATTGATGTTGCACAATATCTAGATCATCTCTTTTATATACAATTGTGTTTAAACGTCGCTGGTACTGAAGCGGTTAATATTGATGTTACTCAATATCTAGTTGTTGTTGTTGTTGTTCCCCAAGCTGCCTGGCCGAACAGCCCCAAGGCCCCGAGCAAGGCCAAG
The DNA here is from genome assembly GCA_032716605.1 of Paralithodes platypus. NCBI lineage: Eukaryota > Metazoa > Arthropoda > Malacostraca > Decapoda > Lithodidae > Paralithodes > Paralithodes platypus. The sequence continues at coordinate 68,282,484 of CM064485.1, read as the reverse complement.
GCCATAACCGAGCGCCCCCACAGAACCCTCCTGCCTACCACAATAAAGCCTGGGTGACCGAAGCCACTCCATGGCGGGGAGCGGAGGAGGGTGCGGAAACGCCCGGGAAACCAAAGCCCCACCCAGGGCCCTGTGCCCCTCAGCAATTATGAAGAGAAAGTTGAGGGGCAAAGGAAAAATGTGACGCTTTGGCTTCCAATCTTGGTAGATTGGGAGGTCAATCCACGGAAAAGACGCCGTCACTTGAGATCTAGGAAAGACATAAGTAAAAGGAACAGTCGGAGTAAGCTATGGGTATGGCAGAGATCGCTCAGTTCTCACTCTGATAGACCAGCCCATCACCACAATATCACAATATCTAGTTCATCTCTTTTATATACAATTGTGTTTAAACGTCGCTGGTACTGAAGCGGTTAATATTGATGTGGCACAATATCTAGTTCATCACTTTTATATACAATTGTGTTTAAACGTCGCTGGTACTGAAGCGGTTAATATTGATGTTGCACAATATCTAGATCATCTCTGTTATATATAATTGTGTTTAAACGTCGCTGGTACTGAAGCGGTTAATATTGATGTGGCACAATATCTAGATCATCTCTGTTATATACAACTGTGTTTAAACGTCGCTGGTACTGAAGCGGTTAATATTGATGTGGCACAATATCTAGTTCATCACTTTTATATACAATTGTGTTTAAACGTCGCTGGTACTGAAGCGGTTAATATTGATGTGGCACAATATCTAGTTCATCTCTTTTATATACAATTGTGTTTAAACGTCGCTGGTACTGAAGCGGTTAATATTGATGTGGCACAATATCTAGTTCATCACTTTTATATACAATTGTGTTTAAACGTCGCTGGTACTGAAGCGGTTAATATTGATGTGGCACAATATCTAGTTCATCTCTTTTATATACAATTGTGTTTAAACGTCGCTGGTACTGAAGCGGTTAATATTGATGTGGCACAATATCTAGTTCATCACTTTTTATATACAATTGTGTTTAAACGTCGCTGGTACTGAAGCGGTTAATATTGATGTGGCACAATATCTAGTTCATCTCTTTTATATACAATTGTGTTTAAACGTCGCTGGTACTGAAGCGGTTAATATTGATGTGGCACAATATCTAGTTCATCTCTTTTATATACAATTGTGTTTAAACGTCGCTGGTACTGAAGCGGTTAATATTGATGTGGCACAATATCTAGTTCATCTCTTTTATATACAATTGTGTTTAAACGTCGCTGGTACTGAAGCGGTTAATATTGATGTGGCACAATATCTAGTTCATCACTTTTATATACAATTGTGTTTATGTAAATGGACATATATATTGTATTGTTGTATTATTGTTGGATTTCTTCTATTGCATTTTGAATGATTGTAGCAGGTGTTCGAGTCTCAGGCTCCAAACGAATTTAAGACAAAAAATACATTCACACTAAAATACAATATCAAACTAAAATTCAGTAACAAAAACAATCACACTGAAATGGAGTAACACTACATTTAGAACAACATTAATCAATACCCTAAAAATACAATCAGCACAAAAAATGTAATCCAACTGAAGGTCAAAGTCTCCCAGGCAGACAATAAACGGGTTATATTTTCATTCAGTAAATTCACAAGTCTTATTTTAAGCCATAAATTGTGACACTCACTTCATCAGATCTTGGGGGGATAAATCTTGCCTTTCATTATTAATAAATGTTCGTATGCAACGTCTACACTGCAAAAATTCAAGGTTTACAAAAAGGTATATATAATATCATTGGGTATATTGATGGCGATATGCCTTTCTATCCTTATATTAGATGGGTTTATTACTACCAGTATACCGATCAGTATACATATATTTTCCCATTCAGTACCAGGGAGCGTCCTTTTCATCATATTCTGGCAACTATTAGATAATCAGTTTAGGAAGGACCTCTAGCAATAATATTAGACTTCAAACTATCTCAACCAACCCTTTTAGCTTCCACAGATCCCTCCTAAGCTGCATAATATCGCCTAAATATAGCTAGAATATAATATAACACACGTCGCTGGTACTCAACGGGTTATTATGGCCACTTAAATCACCCTTTCGTACCTTCATAAACCCATACTTATCTACAGTGGTCAGTACAGAATAATATGGTACAGGTATAATATGTTAAAGGTTAATTAAAGGTAATTATATAAGGCAGGTGTCAACAGGTAGAATATAGAGTTATGGTCAACATAATGGCTAAAAGGTTTATGTGGCAGGTGTGTGTGTGTGAGAGAGAGAGAGAGAGAGAGAGAGAGAGAGAGAGAGGGAGGGAGGGAACGAGAGCGTGAGAGATAGGGAGAGAGAGATCAGGGGAGAATTTTTAGCCTCAAAAAATAGATGGTTTCCCCTGGAGTCAAAATGGAGAGTTGTCTGAAATAATTGCAGGGTACATGATGAACTCTGCAACAATAACTACCGCTTGTTGCAGATTTTTTGCTCTCTCTCTCTCTCTCTCTCTCTCTCTCTCTCTCTCTCTCTCTCTCTCTCTCTCTCTCTCTCTCTTTCTCTCTTTCTCTCTCTCTCTCTCTCTCTCTCCTTTTTTTTTTTTTTTTTTTCTTTTTTATAATGTTTGAAATTTGTGTTTGGCAAGGTGAAGTCAATCATGGTAAATCCAGTGGGGTTGATAGCCATTCCTAATTTAACTAACTAACAGTCAACTCCGAAGGACTCTATCAATTCAGTGAATCTCATGTAAGTCAGAGCAATCAAATCAGTCAACTCCTTCATGTCAATCAATTATAAGTCGGTCAATGTCATATAATTTAACTCCATCAAATCAATCTTAACCCCTTCTGTACCGGCGACGTCTTTTTAATGTATTCTAGCTATATGTAGACGATTCTGTGTAGCTTAAGAAGGATCTGTGGTAGTAAAAAGGGTTAAGCGAGATAGTTCGAAGCTTGTTAATTGCTGGTGGCCCTTTTTAAACAGAATATAATCGTCTTATAGTAGATAGCATAAAGTCAAAAAGACGTTGCCGGTACGTAAGAGGTTAAACACATAGTCAATTAAATTTCGTGATGGGGTCTGCAACAGTAAATACCGCTTGTTGGGGATGCAGTCGGTATTGCAGTTTTTTCCTCTCCCTGGTCTGGTGGGTGATATTTGTGTTAGTCAAGGTGAAGTCAATCATAGCAAGGCAGTCAACTCCATCCAGTTATTTTAATCACATCAGTATCCTATCCTCGTATTGTAAAACCACACTTACGGGGAGATGGTCTATTTTTCTGGACCCTCTTCTCCTTCGTGTTTAGTGCACTTGAATTTGGCTCTTTGTCACTCTTTTGGCTCTGGGGGAAACGCTCGTTACAGGCAACCTGCCTTTTGTCTCCTTCACACACACATATAAACATTACGTTGTCATAAGACTTAAGGATAATAGAATGTAATAATATCCATAAATTATGTTAATAGATTACAAGGTAGCAGTTATGGTATGTATTAAGGATTTATCAATGAAGCAACTTGGTTGATCCCGAGAACTTTCAGTCTTCTACTGTACTTCTCACTTCTCAGCTTGTTCTTCCTCTGTCCAATTACTCTTCTTTCCTATTTTACTCCAGCCATCCGGTCTGGCTACCTACCTATCTATCTCTCTGTATGCCTCGCTATGTATCTGCTACCTTGCAATCTATTAACATAACTTCCGTCTTGCAAAATCTATCATAATTTGCCCTCTCAGAAAATATGGTGTGTACTGTAGCTTAATAGGTATAGACAAATATCCTCTAGTCTTCAGAAGACCCGAAGCAAATCATGACAAATTTCCGAACCCGCAAGACCCACGCATTAGTTCTGCATATAATTGAAGTTGATACGAAATATTAGTCGGAAACTCGTGATTAGTCAAAATAAATCAGGAAGACGAATTATTGTTGACTTTGGGTAATTATAGTTTAGTGCGCCCTCTGAGTTGGAGAACATGGGAGGAGGTTGGCAATTGATGACGTGGAGGTACTTTTCTTGGGTCTTGGTGTTTGTGTATGAGAGAGAGAGTGAGTGTGAGTGTGTCTGAACGAAGGAACTGTCGGCGAAAAGACACGCAGACAGACAACCTCAAGCACGAATCAACAACTAAGCACATCTAATATTTATGTTAAGTAGCGTAGTGAGGCTGAGGTGAGAAGGTTATCGGCTGTTAGACCACTTGAACCACCCTAATTAAGCATAGTTACCCTTGCTTGTTAGGCTATAAAGAACACGGAAATTGAACCATGGTGTGTTTAGTGCTTGCAGGATTGTTTGATTAATTGTTTGTATATTTTTCATTTGTTTAATATGTATTATATTTGTATATTATTATTGTTTGAGGTAGATCAGTAAATATATGTATAAAGTACATATGTGGTACAGGAACACACACACACAGACACATACACACACACTATTACTCCAAGAAAAAATATATCAATATATATATATATATACATAATGACAGCTGGAACATGACTTTTTAGCGCGACCGTACGACATGAATACAATTGCCTGATAAAAGAACACTAAATTTGAAATAAGAGGGTCGACACTAATAATAACATTTTACACCGTTAAATATATTCTTTATCATAATTCGCTACAAATTTGTCAAAATAGGTCTATAATCAAGACCAGCCAAGGTGGAAACACTCAAACTATAGCGGTAATTGACCACTTGCGAATTTCAAGCTATGAGGAAGTTGGAGCCGTAAACATAGACACTTATGGGAGCTCAGACGGTGTTTTGCAGCATAATTTACTGGTTCGGCTCAATGGTTTAAAAAGGGGGTTTAGTTTGCTCTTTTAAAGCAGGTATAAATTATGAAGAAGATTTTGCACTGGTATAATTTAACCTTTATCATAATTCGCTACCAAATTATCATAATGGCTGTATTATCAAGACGGGGACATGGACATTTACCCTCAGCTAGGAAAAAAAGGAAAAAAAGGAATGAGATAGTGTATATATATATATATATATATATATAAAGAGAGAGATAGATAGATAGATAGATAGATAGATAGATAGATAGATAGATAGATATATATATGTGTGTGTGTGTGTGTGTGTGTGTGTGTGTGTGTGTGTGTGTGTGTGTGTGTGTGTGTGTGTGTGTGTGTGTGTGTGTGTGTGTGTTTGTGTGTGTGTGTGTGTGTGTGTGTATGTGTGTATACAGGTTTATATATATTGTAATGCCCTCGAATATGTCCCGCACCCACAATAATACTAACCCGAGTTGACGTCAGGTATAGCGTAAAATAGTCGTAGATGGTAAGTCCAATAAACTCATCACGTGATAACACCACGAGACTATCACCTGGTTCTTAAAAATCGGACTAAGGTTGCTAGGCTTTTAGTACGTCCGTGGTAGTACAGTGGGTTAGCGCGCGGGCCTGGTGGTGATGGTTGGGTCACTAACCAGGGTTCGAACCCCACCCAAGGCATCTCAAAACCTGTGGGTTTTTAGGGGGGTTAAATTCCCTTTCAGAGTTCGTACCGCCCCCCGCGCCAGGTACCAGGAAAAGTTGATCCTAAAGGTAGCCTGGGGATATTTCAGGAGACCATGAATTCCCTTCACACCCAGCATTTCATATATCATAAAACAAAATATGATAAATAATAAACAATTTGTTTTTCCTTTAGTCTGTATCGGACCCATTAAATGATACACCAATCTCGCTAATGGGTTCAAATTAGTCTGGTGTGCTGTCCTTCCAGCTTCACTTTTTTTCGGGGGGGGGGGGCACTTGTTACAGGCAGCTATTCCTTTTGTATCCTTCATACACATAGGCGATAAAAAACAGTGGTATTTGTCTAAGGGGGTAGTACTTGATTTTTGGGCTATATATTTATATATTTAATTATTTTTTTAGTTTCCTCGTTAGACTTCCATCAAACTTAGAAAACATCCCCTAGACACCCTCTCAAGATAAATTTGTCCATTTTTTCGGTAGAAAAATCACCCAGCCGAAGGCCGATTCCTTCTAAAATTAGATGCTCGCTATCGCTTGCCAGGAAAACATCGACACCTAAACGGCACGAAAGGTTTTAATATTGAATACAAAATGAGATGAAATGTCTCAAAATCACCAAACTAACGGAACGAACGTCTTTAAACCTCAAAACTAATATGGTAAACATGAGGGAGAAGGGGGTCCATAAAAAGCGAGTTCTACCCCCTCATATGATAAAACAGACCCCGGGATATATATTATGCAAATTATTCCTATTGTTCCTGTAGTACCCCTAGTTAAGTGGAGTTAAGGCGCCAGATGTTGAGGTAAGGCGCCCCGGTGTTGATAAGGTAAATAACTCTCTTCCTCACCTTATCTCGTATGGATCTACCTAATGTCTTAAGCCACGGGTATCCTGCTTAGTCGAAAAAAATATGGTCGCTTTCATATATACAGTATATATATATATATTGAGAGAGAGAGAGAGAGAGAGAGAGAGAGAGAGAGAGATTTTCTAATGATCTTTTTCTCACGTCAATATCTATCTATCTATCTATCTATCTATCTATCTTTTTATCTAAATATATAATGGAAGCTGAATAGATGTCACTCATATTCTGCGTTATTATTAGTTACTTACTCTCTTGGTGTTGGTGTTGTTTATCTGTGGGTGTGAGAGTAGTTGATGTGTTGTTTAAGAGAAGAAACTTGCTATATTTGCCTTCTTCTATCTCACTGCACATCACACACACACACACACAACACACAACATAGCACACACACACAACATAGCACACATAGGAACAGACACAAATAAATACACTAACACACACACACACACACACACACACACACCGGAAGATATGCATCAAGCCCTAAGTAGCTCAACACGGCAATAAACCCCCTCGCTAGACCCACATAGCCCTGTCCTTTACCTGACCCCTTAACCCTTTCCTTGTCATTAAAGACAACCCTTTATAACCAACCCTCCAGGCACTAGGTCGCCATATTGTAACCCCATATTGGCCAACAAGAGAGGGGAGGTTTTTAGTTTAATCCTTAGACCTCCATCAAACTTTAAAAATACTCCCCAAACCTCCATCAAGCTTAAAAAAATAGCTCTCACACATCCATCAAGCTTATAAAATATCCATCAAGCTTATAAAATACTCCCCACACATCCATCAAGCTTATAAAATACCCCCAACCTCCATCAAGCTTATAAAATACCCCCCAACCTCCATCAAGCTTATAAAATACCCCCCCAACCTCCATCAAGCTTATAAAATACCCCCCAACCTCCATCAAGCTTATAAAATACCCCCCAACCTCCATCAAGCTTATAAAATACCCCCCAACCTCCATCAAGCTTATAAAATAAATACCCCCCAACCTCCATCAAGCTTAAGAAATACCTCCAACCTCCATCAAGCTTAAGAAATACCTCCAACCTCCATCAAGCTTAAGAAATACCTCCAACCTCCATCAATCTTAAGAAATACCTCCAACCTCCATTAAGCTTACAAAATACCCCCCAACCTCCATCAAGCTTATAAAATACCCCCAACCTCCATCAAGCTTATAAAATACCCCCAACCTCCATCAAGCTTTAAACAAAAATACCATCCAAGCCTCCATCAATCTTTAAATATACCCCCCAAAAACCCTTTCAATATAAATAAGTAATTATTGTAACACCATATCTCTGTTTACAATAGATTAGCATTTTTGTAATATTCCCATTTTCAAAATATGCTATGGGAGCAGTGCCTAGTGAGTAAACAGGTCAATAGGTGGCGTTTGTGAGAATGAGGTGTCTGAGATTGTGAGATGAAACCGCGAGACAGTGGCGATACAAGTTTGAGAAGTCAGAGTTGCAATGGGCCACAAGGAGACGACCAAGCAACGAATTTCAGACCATGAACGAGTCAGTTGCAACACTCAAACTGTCTCCACGTCTCATTCGCCGTCTGGAATAAGGCTTCCTGACTTCACCGTGTTGAGCCTATGCCCGGAGGTAGATTTGGAACATAGAGGAAGACAAATTATAAAGCCTAATCCTGTGTTCTTAGTCATTAGTATTAATTATATAGAAGTTATAGTTGTACTTTGCAGTTCTCATTAACCCGAGTGGCTTCGGTCACCCAGGCTTTATTGTGGTCGGCAGGGAGGGTTCTGTGGGGGCGCTCGGTTATGGCCTTGGAATTGCTCGGGCTGTTCGGCCAGGCAGCTTGGGGAACAACAACAACAACAACCCTTAGGAGATACGATGACGCATTTATATTTTTACAGACTATCTCAATTAATTCTTTTAGTTACCGTGTGTACCCTTTCTAAGCTTCCTAAAATCGTTGAAACCTAGCTGAAATTAAATAACAAAACACATGTCACCGATACGGAAAGGACTTAACTCATATATATTTTCTCACAAGGTCTACAATATGGCCTCCGAGATTTGAGAGTTATCCCCTACCCCTGCCGCCATAACGTATCCCTCCCTCCATGATCTATAGGGGAAGGGGGGGGGGTGGGGGGGGGGGGGGGGGGGGTGGGGGGGGGGGGGGAGGGGAAATATTTAACCTGCATTAATATCAGTAATTTGTGGGCTCTAAGTGAATGGTGTGGTGGTGGGAGGGGAGGGGGGGGAGGAGGGTTTGTGGGTATTTCGGTACTTTGAAACACGCCGCCCTTCTTCTGTGTGTTGGTTTTTGTGGGTAATTGTGGGTAATCTCTCTCGCTCTCTCTCTCTTTCTCTCCCTCTCTCATAAAATAGTACTAGGAAGAACTACAATCCCCACTCTTTCTTTCACACACACACACTCTTTCTCTCTCTCGCTCTCTTTCTCTCTCTCTCTCTCTCTCTCTCTCTCTCATAAAATAGTACAAGGACGAACTACAATCCCCACTCTTTCTTTCACACACACACACACACACACTCTCTCTCTCTCTCTCATAACATAGTACAAGGACGAACTACAATCCCCACTCTTTCTTTCACACACACACACACACACACACACACTCTCTCTCTCTCTCTCCCTCCTTCCTCCTCTCATAACATAGTACAAGGACGAATCCACATACCACTCTTTCTCCTTTCACCACCACACACACAACACACATCACACACTCTCTCTCTCTCTCTCTCTCCGTGTAATAGGG
>CM064485.1:68258338-68268338 GCA_032716605.1 Paralithodes platypus | reverse complement strand
AGCGTAAACAGAAATTGTGTTTAATTCGTTAAAGCCTAAATATTATAGGGTTTTTTCTCGATTATCTAAAAAGGCTTTATGCATTAATTATTTTTGAAAAAAAATAACATTAAACATAATAATGTTATTTTTAATATTAATATTAGTATCAACATTAGTATTGCTACGTTATACTACTAATATTACTACTACTAGTAATATAAGATTATAAGTACTACCGTAGTTGCATTCTCGGAATTAATAGTAAAACTTGATATTTGTGTACCTCTAAAGTTCCTGAATCATTTACCGTCTAATTTCCAATTTTATTTCGCCGATGCCCTATCTCAGCAATACTCTCTCCCCACCCACCATTCCCTCCTCGCTGATTTATCGCCTCTCGATTTATATGGCCAATAAATCCACGTTGCACATCGGTTGATACGGGTTAGATAAACGCCCTTAAGGGGGTACTACTCGCTTTTTCTGGACCCCCTTCTCCCTCATGTTTAGCATACTAGTTTTGAGGTTTTAAGACGTTCGGCCAATTAGTTTGGCGATTTTAAAACTTTACGCCCCATTTCTTTGTCAATATTTAGATCTTTCGTGCCATTTAGGTGTCGATTTTTTCCTGGCGAGCGATAGCAAGCCTGAAATTTTAAGAGGAACCGGCCTTTGGCCGGGAAATTTTTCTACCGAAAAATGTAAAAATTTCTCTTGAAGGGGGACCTAGGGGTGTTTTTCTAAGCTTGATGGAGGTCTAGCGAGAACACTAAGAAATACAGGAATTAATGAATTAATAAACCAACTTTACAGCCACTACCCCCTTAATGGCGATAAATATTGTGGACAGGGGCACAGGTATAACAGAGGAGGGGGAAGATAGAAAATGGATAAAGGAAGTGGAAGAGGAGGACAGTAAGATGAAAGATGAAGTTATGAAAATAGAAGTAAAGAATGAAGATATAATTATACAAAAAGAAAAAAAAAATCTCTCTCTCTCTCTCTTTATATATATATATATATATATATATATATATACTCCAAACGAGGCAGTTCCATTTATGTCTCCTCATCTAACGCTAATTGCCTGCCATGATTATAATTACGGTTTTTGCAATCGTTTGAATCGTTGAAAAGTAAATATGCGAATATATTTATATAAAGTATCTAATCGTGAAGCTCGATAATGCGTATTATTATGTTTTTTATACGAACCAACTTTACATTTAAACTCAATTAATGAAATCAACAAATACATGTGGCACTCCGAGGACTCGAACCCAGGATACTCACATCGAAATTCCGCGCACTATGCAATAGGCTATCAAGACAGCTAAATATAAACTATCCAATTAGCTATATCAATCTATCGGACTTGTAATGTATAATAAATATAGATTAGCTTACAATTATATGATAAAATATTAATGATTTTTTTTTGGAGTGCATATTTATAATCAGTAGAAGAAAATGTTGAGGGATAATTAAACCTCAAGTAAGCAAAGATTAAACAATATTATCTTTAATTAGAGTCAATGAATCAAGGCGAAGATATTAACCCCTTCTGTACCGGAGACGTCTTTTATATTGTATTGTAGTTAACTGTATTGTATTGTAGTTAACTGTATTGTATTGTAGTTAACTGTATTGTAGTTAACTGTATTGTATTGTAGTTAACTATTGTATTGTAGTTAACTGTATTGTATTGTAGTTAACTGTATTGTATTGTAGTTAACTGTATTGTATTGTAGTTAACTGTATTGTAGTTAACTGTATTGTATTGTAGTTAACTGTATTGTATTGTAGTTAACTATTGTATTGTAGTTAACTGTATTGTATTGTATTGTAACTGTATTGTATTGTAGTTAACTGTATTGTATTGTAGTTAACTGTATTGTATTGTATTGTAACTGTATTGTATTGTATTGTAACTGTATTGTATTGTATTGTAACTATATTTAGACGTGTTTGTGTAGTTTAAGGGGAGGTTTCCACTTGAGGGATTTTTTTTCTTGGCTCCTTTCTCCCTCATGTTTTGCCCCCATTGATTTTCTAATTTTAAGACTTTCGCCCCATTATTTTGACGATTTTAAGAACCTTCGACCCATTTCTGTCAATGTTTAGACCTTTCGTGCCATTTAAGTGTCGATTTTATCCTGGCGAGCGATAGCGAGCCTGTAATTTAAGAGGAACCGGCTTTCAGCCGGGACATTTTTCTACCGAAAAATGTACACATTTATCTTGAAAGGGGGTCTAGGGAGTGTAATTTTAAGCTTGATGGAAGTTTAGGGAGGAAACTAAACACCTCCCCTTAAGAGAAGGATCTGTGGTAGTGATAAGGATTAATTAAGAGAGTTCTAAGCCTGATAATTATTGCCGTAGACCCTTTGTAAACTGAATCAAATCGTTTAACAGTAGCCAGCATAACACTATACAGACGACACCGGTGCAGAAAGGGTTAATAGCATTCAACATTAATACGACGCATATTTTTTTTTACCTGGATTTAAGGGGAGATTTCCACCTGAGGGATTTTTTACTGAACTCCTTTCTCATTCAGGTTTAGCCCCCATTGATTTTGAGATTTTAAGACGTTCGTCCCATTAGTTTGGCGATTTTAGGAACTTTCGCCCCATTTCTGTCAATTTTAAGATCTTTCGTGTCATTTAGGGGTAAAACAATTCCTGGCGAGCGATAACGAGCCTGTAATTAAAGAGGAACCGGCCTTCGGCTGGGAAATTTTTCTACCGAAAAATGTACAAATTTAGCTTGAAAGAGGATCTAGAGGGTGTAATTTTAAGCTTGATGGAGGTCTAGGGAACAAACTAGAAATATCCCCTTAAACGAGTGCAATGTCGTAAAGCATATCTATATAATTAACTCCTTGGGGATTATGACGCATTTTGACATGACGCATTTGACAGTTCGGTAATACGATGATTTTATATATAGCCTTTTTTATACAATTGTTTGTTCTATGTGAGCGAGGGAGACAAAGGGCAGAACTGCCTGTATCGAGTACCTCCGCCAGAGTTGATATAAAAGGGTATGTGGAGCAGGTTGAGAGTAAGGGAGTACACTAGATGATTAGCCAATCATTTTATATAGCATTTTTATATCATTTGCATACCCTTGATTTGTATAGTGTTGAGGAAAGGGTTGAGGGTAAAGGAGATATACGCAAATGAAGGCATAACAGAGAGGTATACCAGCGTAGAGTAGTAGTAGTAAATTAATGTAATATATAGATTTTGTATAGCCTTTTTAATTATGTATACCCTACGCATACCGTTGATTCGTAGAGAAAAGTATATTATATGAGTCAGGTTGAGGGTGGAGGAGATATATGCAAATGAAGGCATAACAGAGAGGTTCATCAAGGTATAGTAGCAGTCAATTTATCTAATATATAGAGTTTGTGTAGCCTTTTCATTCGTGTTTACCCTTTGTATACCGTTGATTCGTATGATGTAGAGAAAAGTATATGTGAGAGCAGGTTGGGAGTAACGGAGTGGTAGGTGAACAAGGGTAGACTATATTAAAATCGTATGGTATAAATATTTGACATGCCTTTTTCATACGGTTTGCATATTATTAATTCGTACAATGAGGGGGTAGAAAATGGTATATAAAGCAGGTTGGGAGTAAGGGAGTGGTAGGGAAATGAGGGGGTAGAAAATGGTATATAAAGCATGTTGGGAGTAAGGGAGTGGTAGGGAAATGAGGGGGTAGAAAATGGTATATAAAGCAGGTTGGGAGTAAGGGAGTGGTAGGGAAATGAGGGGGTAGAAAATGGTATATAAAGCAGGTTGGAGTAAGGGAGTGGTAGGGAAATGAGGGGGTAGAAAATGGTATATAAAGCAGGTTGGGAGTAAGGGAGTGGTAGGGAAATGAGGGGGTAGAAAATGGTATATAAAGCAGGTTGGGGAGTAATGGAGTGGCAGGCAAATGAGGGGGTAGAAAATGGTATATAAAGCAGGTTGGGAGTAAGGGAGTGGTAGGGAAATGAGGGGGTAGAAAATGGTATATAAAGCAGGTTGGGAGTAAGGGAGTGGTAGGGAAATGAGGGGGTAGAAAACGGGGTACGGTAGGGAAATGAGGGTAGAAAACGGGGTACGGTAGGGGGGGGGGGGTTAGGGCAGGGTAGGGGAGGGCCATTGTTTTAGGCAGGGTCACACCAGGGGGGGCGGTAGGGGGGAGGGGGGCGGGAGAAAGAGGCCTTGCAGCTGCCCTAACTACCATGCAAGGTGGGTGGGGGAGAGGGGGGGGGGGACGGGACAAGCTATATGGGAGGTGGAGGAGGGGTCCTAATGTTTGTAGCTTGTACACCGCTACCAATATATATATATATATATATATATATATATATATATGTATATATATATATATATATATAGGTTGAGAGAGGGTTGAATCAGTGCGTGATGTAAAAATTCGAACATGTTTACATGTCAATCTAATATTTAAATTATAACGGAATCAAAGCATAGTATAGGAAATAGTATGCATTATTGTGTGTGTGTGTGTGTGAGAGAGAGAGAGAGAGAGAGAGAGAGAGAGAGAGAGAGAGAGAGAGAGAGAGAGAGAGAGAGAGTGAGAGTTAGAGATAAGGCCACACCAAGGCTGCACAACATATGCACGGCCATGATCGATGTACGAGTAGGTGGCCAGATAATAATGCAAAGCATAGATATATATATATATATATATATATATATATATATATATATATATATATATATATATATATATATGCGTGTGTGTGTGTGTGTTTATTCATTTATTTGTTTGCATATGAAGAGTTTATCTTAAATATTAGTTATCTATTTTTAATTAATTTCACCACAACACCAAACACCTCCAATGAAATTAATGAAAGCATATATGTGATCCACCGGGATTCGAACCTGGGTTATCACACACACATTTGTAAAACACTAACCATTACACCACCAAGACGGTTAAAGGTTTATGCACACGCCTACGACTTATGTGTGTGTGTATGTATGCACTAATGTATATGCTTAATCTCACTCACGCAAACACACGCTCACGCTCTCTCTCTCTCTCTCTCTCTCTCTCTCTCTCTCTCTCTCTCTCTCTCTCTCTCTCTCAACTACTTCCCTCTTCGCCTAAACTACCGTAAGAATCTTTTGTTGGTCGCGCTCAATTGCAAAGCTCTCTCGTTAGAAGTGCGATTTCGGCCTTGTTGTTGTTGTTGGTGGTGGGGGGGGGAGGGTGATTGTATTGATGTTGTTTGTGGTGGTGGTGCTGTTGTTTTGTTGTTGGTGGTGGTGTTGTTGTTGTTGGTGGTGGTGGAGGTTTGGGGGTGATTGTATTGATGTTGTTTGTGGTGGTGGTGCTGTTGTTTTGTTGTTGGTGGTGGTGTTAGTGTTGTTGTTGTTGTTGTTGTTGGTGGTGGTGGGGGGGGGGAGGGGGATCGTATTGATGTTGTATGTGGTGATGGTGTTGGTGTTGTTGTTGGTGGTGTTAGTGTTGTTGTTGGTGGTGGTGTTAATGTTGTTGGTGGTGTTAGTCCTGTTGTTGGTGTTAGTGTTGTTGTTGGTGGTGGTGGGGGGGGGGAGGGTGATGGTATTGATGTTGTTTGTGGTGGTGGTGTTGTTGTTTTGTTGTTGGTGGTGTTAGTGTTGTTGTTGGTGGTGGTGGGAGGGGAGGGTGATGGTATTGATGTTGTTTGTGGTGGTGGTGCTGTTTTGTTGTTGGTGGTGTTAGTGTTGTTGTTGTTGTTGTTGTTGGTGGTGGTGGTGGTGGTGGGGGGGGGGTGATGGTATTGATTTTGTTGGTGGTGGTGGTGCTGTTTTTTTGTTGTGGTGGTGGTGTTGTTGTTGTTGTTGGTGGTGGTGGAGGGGGGGGAGGGTGATTGTATTGATGTTGTTTGTGGTGGTGGTGCTGTTGTTTTGTTGTTGGTGGTGGTGTTATTGTTGTTGTTGTTGTTGTTGTTGGTGGTGGTGGGGGGGGGAGGGTGATGGTATTGATGTTGTTTGTGGTGGTGGTGTTGTTGTTTTGTTGTTGGTGGTGTTAGTGTTGTTGTTGGTGGTGGTGGTGTTGTTGTTTTGTTGTTGGTGGTGTTAGTGTTGTTGTTGGTGGTGTTAGTGTGGTTGTTGGTGGTGGTGGGGGGGGGGGGGGGGATGGTATTGATGTTGTTTGTGGTGGTGGTGTTGTTGTTTTGTTGTTGGTGGTGTTGTTGTTTTGTTGTTGGTGGTGTTAGTGTTGTTGTTGGTGGTGGTGGGGGGGGGAGGGTGATGGTATTGATGTTTGTGGTGGTGGTGCTGTTTTGTTGTTGGTGGTGTTAGTGTTGTTGTTGTTGTTGTTGGTGGTGGTGGGGGGGGGGTGATGGTATTGATGTTGTTTGTGGTGGTGGTGCTGTTGTTTTGTTGTTGGTGGTGGTGTTAGTGTTGTTGTTGTTGTTGATATTGTTGTTGGTGTTGTCATAGTTGGTGGTGAATGGTGATGGTGATGGTGGTGTGTAAATTTCTGTACTTGTTATAATTGTTATGTCTAAAAGTAATGTATTTATCGCTTGCACCTACTGTACATCTCTTGTATATATATATATATATATATATATATATATATATATATAGAGAGAGAGAGAGAGAGAGAGAGAGAGAGAGATGGACTGCGAGAAAAAATGGCCAAGCTCTCAGTTCAACCGTTATTTAATTTAAGAATGAACATGAGTATATCCATTAACATTTAAGAATGAATATGAGTTATCCATTAACATTTAAGAATGAACACGAGTATATCCATTAACATTTAAGAATGAACATGAGTTATCCATTAAAATTTAAGAATGAACACGAGTATATCCATTAACATTTAAGAATGAACATGAGTATATCCATTAACATTTAAGAATGAATACGAGTTATCCATTAACATTTAAGAATGAACAGGAGTATATCCATTAACATTTTCCATACTGATTGTTTTCAATGCGATTTTTCAACGATATACATTTTCAATTTCTTGGTCGTATTATGTTAATTTGTTAATACATTATTATTTTTATACCAGTATAAATTAATTATGATTATATATTATCATGTTCTATCCAACACCCAACCTTACTCCTAAAATCGATTAATGAAATATTACAAACACATGTGGCAGTCCGTGGATTCGAACCCAGGACCGAAAATCAACACCTTATGCATTACGCCACGAAGACAGTTAAAGAATGGTGGACACTGCCTACGATTTATTATGCAACTTCGAATCCTGCATATCAATCTAAGCATGTACACACATCCCAACTGCAACTCACGTAGGCTATGCATATGTGAATGGAAAGAGCAATTAATGGGGCCTTAACCACTAGGGAAGAATTGTTATTTATAATTATCTATTATAATCCACTATTAATTATTTTCTATAATCACATATTTTGTATTACATATATTTAGTGG
Source organism: Paralithodes platypus (assembly GCA_032716605.1). Lineage (NCBI taxonomy): Eukaryota > Metazoa > Arthropoda > Malacostraca > Decapoda > Lithodidae > Paralithodes > Paralithodes platypus. Next base: position 68,260,923 of record CM064485.1, on the reverse strand, counting down.
AGATGTTTGTGTCGCTTTGCAATATAACAAAATACAAATCAAAATTGTTATGAGAAAATTGTTGGTGATAAAATAATGGATATAGCGTATTTGTTTTTCTTTGGGGCTTAAGATATTTCCAACGATTCTTTTCTCGTATATTTGTTGTCTTAACCTTTGGATAATTTGCCGTTAATCTTTATTTTATGTTTCGTTGACGCTCTCTCTCTCTCTCTCTCTCTCTCTTATATATGTAATTGCTCTCTCTTTCAGTAAGGAGAGGACAACCAAGTCCGTAATAAATTTAATCTTTATTGGTATGTAGACAGTTAACAGACGTTTCGAAAATTCTATGCCATCGTTAGTGATTTAACGGACAACACATACCGGTATATATGCGAATTTTGAATATAATAGCTTATTGGTAAACACATTAGGAACTTACAATCATTAAAAGTTATCAACTATTTGTTAAAAAATTAAAATTAAGATTTCCTTTGAACGTTCCTTTGTGTATTGTTATTTTTTCCTTCAAAGAATGGTGGTAGATTTAATACCAGATACGATTATGAAAAATGTACAATTCCATAAGTTCTTAGTTAGTTAAATTATGACTTCAGAGGCTATCAACCCCTCTGGATTATTAAACCAGCACACTGCAAGTCAAGAATAGCGTCATGAGGACTTTAGGCCCTTTTCAGTCCAGTCCCTTAAAGTTCTTCTTAGTGAGTTAGTTAATATAAGACTTCAGAGGCTATCAACTCTACTGAATTATTAAGCCAACACACTGCAAGTTGATGATGATGGCTTGAGTAAAGTAGGAGATTGGAGAGTTTTGGAGAGAGGAAGATAAAGTGGAGAAGTGCGAAGTACAGTAGGAGATGAACAGTTCTCGGGCTCAACCAAGAGTGCTCCATTGTCAATTCATGTCTTTATATATCAATATATCTACCGGTACTGCAACAATAAGATATTTTACCCTTGCGTATAACTCACAATATATAGCCTCCCAATCATACTCTCCAAAGTATTTCCTCCTTCTTCTGTCTCTCTCTTATTTATTTTTTGTTTCTCTACCACTCCTTCCATTGCCAGATCGTGCAGCAACCAATGAGGGGCCAGGACGTTGTTGTTGTTGTTGTTGTTCGTGTTGTTTTTGTTTTTGTTTTCTTGGCACACATGTTCAGTCGCATTATTACTTCTGACTATTATGGTTGGTTTGGTGGATGCATCGTATTTTGTTGTGTTTATTGTCTTGCTATCATTCTCTCTCTCTCTCTCTCTCTCTCTCTCAGCGTTTCCTTGGCAGACACATTCATTCGCATTATTACTTACTATTTTCACTTCTTTCTGTTTTGCTTTCTGTTTTTTGTTTTGCTTCGTGAGAGTTTAACCCTTTGATTCTGTCATTGGTTTGGAATTATGTTTTTCTGGGAGTGGTCTGAAGTTATGCCTCTTTCTCTAATAATAAATGTATTTATTAAATTAATAATTTATATTTATATTGACTGTATATGTATACTTGTTTTTCTCTTTGACTTTTGTGTATCAATATACTGTATAGCCTATAGGCCTACAGTATATATATACAGGGTGTTCCAGGAGGAAAGGGCACAACTTTGGGAAATGATAAAGCAAGGTATTCTAAGCCTAAAATGTTCTATAACAAAAAGTCCAAATCTCAACCGTTAACAAGATATTGAAGGTTTTATGTAGTGTCCTCCCCTGCCTCACTGTAATGGACTCTTCCATGTCAGATGGTTTCCAACTGGTCTAAAGTGAGCTAATATATCTATAATCAATTTGCAATTTATAGAATTATAATATCTTTACAATAACATGGTCAAATAATTGCAGTTAGATGGAGGTGTGGTAGGTACTAGGAGAGCTAGGATACCCTTATCTGGAAATACTTAAGAAAATGCCATTTTCAACATGCAATATCTCTTTACTGGTTGAGATATGGAATATTTCTTATAGAATATTTTAGGCTTAGAATATTTTGTATTATCATTTCCCAAAGTTATGCCCTTTCCTCCTGGGACACCCTGTATATATATATATATATATATATATATATATATATATATATATATATATATATCTCACTCAATGTGAATATATAATTTTAATTGTCTCTCTCTCACTCACTCTCACACTCTCACTTGATAATATTGTTTAAATGAAAGACGTTTTACAGGAAAGCCTTGGACACTTACATACATGTCTTGGGTAGTGTGTGTGTGTGTGTGTGTGCGTGTGCGTATATTGGTTAAACTACATATATAATTTCTAAACAAATATTCCCAATGTAATCATATCATAAATGTACACTCGGATACCATAGTCTCCAGCCAACGCAGGCGAATTCGTGGACACCCTATGTGTTTCTCTATGCAATTATATATATCCGGATTTATTTTTGGATAGAGCTTGCTTTTTCAATAAATAGTATATATAGTTTTAAAGTTGAATTATATTCATAAATTAGTTTAACCCTCTCACGTTTTTTACGCAATTTTGAGCCTATTAGGGATACTTTGAAGCCTTTGTTACCATCAGGGGTATTTAGAAACCTTTAGTTTAGTTACTTCAACCCCTGCAGT
>CM064485.1:68250838-68253338 GCA_032716605.1 Paralithodes platypus | reverse complement strand
CTATTATTTTCCTTTCACAACTGATGTCTTAAGGTTGATTTGGGTTATATATATATATAAATATATATATATATATATATATATATAGATAGATAGATAGATAGATAGATAGATAGATAGATAGATAGGTAGATAGATAGATAGATATTTTTATTTATATATCTAACAGTTATTATATTACCTATACAATTGTTTACTTAAAAAATCAAATTTTGCAAATACATAAATTATTAATTTTATTATAATCATTAATTAAATATATTTGTTTACTCTATTTATTTAACTAATGGCACTTGCTTAAAATGGTCTCAAAATATGTAGAAATGTTCATGTATTATAACCAAGTTTAGGCATAAAATAATAATTCACATTATTTTTCGACAGATGTTCGTCCTACTATTGGAATGAGTAAGTAGGCCAAGATGGGACCACGCTACACTACTTCTCCTTCTAGGCAGGTATGGTATTCTCTATTGATTATTTTATTGTATTATTGTACTATTTTCTTATCTATCTCTTATGTGATGTGATCTTGCTGAGTATTTGAATGTACAGGTACCTCAATAGTCACGTTGTATTGTCTGTATATACACAGGCACATACCCCATAGCTGGGGGTGGCTGACTCGAAACAGAGCCCGAATAGGGACATATAAAAGTACAAATATACACAATATATATATACATCTAGGTCGCGTCGTAATTTGTATACATATTTGATATATTTGTTTGTAATTGGTTATATAGCCTTTATATACTGTATTTATTTAGTTTACATCTCTATTGGATAACCAAGCAAAAACTATAGAATGAATAATGCATACCAAATCCACATAACAATAGTATTCCAATGAACCCCCAATGAGCGAGAGATGTGACAATGGTGAAGCTAATGATAACATATGATAGATAGATAGTTTAATAGATAGATAGAGAGATGCAGATAGATAACTAGAGTTAGCTAGCTAGATAAATATGCGATGTGATTAGATAGATGGAAAGAACATAGGTACATAAACAACTACATGATTAATTGCATAGATACATATTTAGTTACCCAATCGAATTATCAAGCAAATATATCGAATATAAAAATGCATATATAATCCACATAACAATAGTATTCCAATGAACCCCACATGAGCGAGAGATGTGACAATGGTGAAGCTAACGATAACATATGAACCCACAAATGACACCTCTGTGCTGGTACAAGGTTCGGAATTTTATATGCTGGGCGGTACGAGGAAAATGTACTAATTGTATAATTTATATAGACCGCATAATATAGTATACAATACACTTTGATCTCACAAATACAATGTGAGCTAGAATATGACTGGTTTTTCTCTCAGCCTCGGACTCGAGACCATGCACTTTTAATTCAAACTCTACCCGGTGGCATTACAATAAGAGGGACTATTTAAACACTTTTCCTATGATATATATTAAGGAGGGTAGGGATAAATCCGTTAAATGTGGTGTGGATGGGGAGGAGAAGAAGAGGTGAAGGGGAGTGGAAAGGTACAGCGAGGTGGACAAAAAGAGCCAGGTAAAGAATAGCTCGTTGGAATAGAAAAGGAAGAAGAATGAAAGCATATCAGAGAGTGGTTGCGGTAGTAGAGGGAATGAAAGATTCAGATGAGGACAGAAACCGATTGGCGAGGCACGGGGGAAGACGTATAAGAGGGTGGTGAAAGAGAGTAGGTGAAGGAAAGTAATGAGAAGAGGTAGAGGAGGAATTTGGCAGGAATCTGAGTGGTAAAATGGTAGGGAGAGTAAGAAAACTGTTAATGGAAAGAAGTCAGAAAGAAAGTTATGGGAAGGTAGCGTTAAGCAAGGGAAACAGTCATAGGGTTGTTGTGAAAGATAAGAATGACGGAGAATTGCTGAGCCGAGGCAAGCCAATGGAGAGAGTCGAAAAAAGATAGGAGGGAGTACTTCACGTGTAGTTGCTAAAGGTAAGAATAGGAAGCAGATGCCAGCAAACATAGCTGTGATATGGTATGGGAGGGGGACAGAGAAGAAATGAGAAGTAGTGGCAGCGACGGAGGTGAGATGGTGGGGATCAGGATGGTCAGACACTGTCGGGATAGCCCATGAAAAGAGTTGAAGTTGGGGAAAAGCAATACAGGAAAAAACAAGATGGAGTGTGTGGGGAAGTTGGAAAAATGTTGAAGGCTATGGTGTGGTGCAAGATAGTGATAGATTATGGGGTATGGAAAAAATGTGCAAAACTAGTCATGGGAGAAGGGGGAGATGTGCACCACGAGTATGACTGAAAGACTGGCCATTACCAGAGTCCCCCTATATAAGGGGCAAAGGGGGGAGAAAGGTAGGCGTGTGTGGTACAACACCGAGGAGAGATGTCTTTCTAAGCGTCAGCAGGGATAGGTGGATTACAGGTAGGGTAGTGATTGATGAGTAATCAAGTATACACGTGGAAAATCGCAGAGGGTTTAGTACACCAAGCCGTAGATTACTTCCGATAGTCATGAAAT
>CM064485.1:68235671-68250738 GCA_032716605.1 Paralithodes platypus | reverse complement strand
TGTTTTTTCTCTTTGACTTAGGGTGTGATCAATATATACAGTATATATATACAGGGTGTCCCAGGAGGAAAGGGCATAACTTTGGGAAATGATAAAACAAGGTATTCTAAGCCTAAAATGTTCTATAACAAAAAGTCCAAATCTCAACCGTTAACAAGATATTGAAGGTTTTATGTAGTGTCCTCCCCCGCCTCACTGTAATAGACTCTTCCATGTCAGATAGTTTCCAACCGGTCTAAAGTGAGCTAATATATCTATAATCAATTTGCAATTTATAGAATTATAATATCTTTACAATAACATGGTAAAATAATTGCAGTTAGATGGAGGTGTGGTAGGTACTAGGAGAGCTAGGATACCCTTATCTGGAAATACTTAAGAAAATGCCATTTTCAACATGCAATATCTCTTTACTGGTTGAGATATGGAATATTTCTTATAGAATATTTTAGGCTTAGAATACCTTGTTTTATCATTTCCCAAAGTTATGCCATTTCCTCCTGGGACACCCTATATATATATATATAATATATATATATATATATATATATATATATATATCTCACTCAATGTGAATATATAATTTTAAATGTCTCTCTCTCTCACTCACTCTCACTCTCTCACTTGATAATATTGTTTAAATGAAAGACGTTTTACAGGAAAGCCTTGGACACTTACATACATGTCTTGGGTAGTGTGTGTGTGTGTGTGTGTGCGTTTGCGTATATTGGTTAAACTACATATATAATTTCTAAACAAATATTCCCAATGTAATCATATCATAAATGTACACTCGGATACCATAGTCTCCAGCCAACGCAGGCGAATTCGTGGACACCCTATGTTTTTCTCTATGCAATTATATATATCCGGATTTATTTTTGGATAGAGCTTGCTTTTTCAATAAATAGTATATATAGTTTTAAAGTTGAATTATATTCATAAATTAGTTTAACCCTCTCACGTTTTTTACGCAATTTTGAGCCTATTAGGGATACTTTGAAGCCTTTGTTACCATCAGGGGTATTTAGAAACCTTTAGTTTAGTTACTTCAACCCCTGCAGTTGTCTTGTGAGTTAGCTGTGGCCAGAAAACTAATTTTGGAGAGGTAATTATAAGTGTGAGAGAACTCTATTTATTATCGCTAATCTGGCAACCTCTGCGTCATAAGGATGTGAGAGGGTTAAAGAGATATGCTTCCATAAATAGAAATAAGTGAAGTACACGAATTTGTATGAGTGGGTTAGAGACTATGGTATCCGAGTGTACTATCATTATATTTGACTTTTATCTTTAAATAATACTTCTACTATTCAATAACAAACCTCCAAATTTGCATACCCAAACATTTAAACCCCTACGACTCACATTTCACATTTTATTTACGAATTTACCGACTGTTTCATCCCAGAGATCCCTTGTCAAAATAGCGTATGTACCTGCCTATTATGCTGGGGAGAGCCTTAATCAAGTGAAGGTGTACAATTGGGAAGCCTCTATTAAAATGCGAAGGTTTTGGGAGAATTTATGAATCTTTTGTTTCTGATTCTATTTATAGTTTTGGATTATTTGGTTTCGGGTTTGTTTTTTTGTATATTGTGTTTGTATGTATATACTTTGGAATTGTGTTGTTCTTGTTTTATTGTTTGTATTTTTGTATATTGACAGTTTGCAGTTGTTATTTTGTTTTATATTTGTATTTTTATCGTTTGGGATTGTTTAGTGTTAGCATATTTGTTTGATTAATATATTGGGATTGTATTATTTTTGTTTGTTTGTGTATATATATATATATATATATATATATATATATATACCCAGGGTGTTCAGAAAACATGTGTACAAAATGAAATGGGTGATAGGGAACACATAATTAAACATTTTGTACTCCATGGAGGTATGTCCATAAATGCTTCCTTGCGGTGCTACAGGCTAGACAGTTTCAACGTAATTTCCCTAAATTTGTACCCTAACTTCTCTGCGAGTAATCCGTTTACATACAAACATGGTAATTTAATGTACACAACAGTATGAACATTACTTTATTAATGTCAGTACACTGCAAAAACAAAAGAACAATAAATTGAAGAGAAGATTAACAATCATTAATCATCAGTCAGAACTGTTTACTGAACGAAGATGTCTTATGTCAGTAGTTCAGTACCAAGAAGTGATCCATTGTATGGTGGGCTTCAACGTAATTAATTTATTACATTAATTAAGTTAGGGTAAAAATTTAGGGAAATTACGTTGAAACTATCTTCCCTGTAGCACCGCAAGGAAGCATTTATGGACATACCTCCATGGATTACAAATTTGTTACTTCTGTGTTCCCTATCACCCATTTCATTTTGAACACATGTTTTCTGAACACCCTATATACAGTACCGGTATATATTGTTACGGGTTGTTAGAGAGAGAGAGAGTATGTATGTGTGTGTGTATGCGTGTGTGTGATTGTGAATATGTGAGTGTGTGTGTGTGTGTGAGTGAGATACTATAAAATGAAGTTCTTTAGACAGCCCAAGCATGTACGTACCCTGTCATTTACCCATACACGGCACACCATCAGTCTTATGGGGGACAGGGTACACACACACACACACACACACACACACACACACACACACACACACACACACACACACACACATTGCATGAATTTGTGTTTTGAAATTGAGGGATGGTTAGTTCGTTTAAATTGCAATGTTGAGAATCTCTTGGTAGTTTGAACGTCTGCCTTGTTAAATGAGGACTTCCATTTTCGGGTGTGCAATTTCTTCTCTCTCTCATTATCTCTCTCTCTCTCTCTCTCTCTCTCTCTCTCTCTCTCTCTCTCTCTCTCTCTCTCTTATTCATGTTAATTATCTTTTCTTCTCACCGTTGTTTAGGATAAGGTAAATGAGAGAGAGAGAGAGAGAGAGAGAGAGAGAGAGAGAGAGAGAGAGAGAGTGGGTTACAGATTACAGACCACTTCAGCTTGTTTTGTAACCTGCCTACCTTGTCTATCTATACCTGTTTGTTTGTCTGTATGTCTGTACGTCTCTGAGTCTGTTTGTATATTTGTGTATCTGTGTTTCTATAGGTTTGAGTGTCTATGTAATTCAGTGTGTGTGTGTGTCTGCGTGTGTCTATGTCTGTGTGTATATGTGTGTGTCTGTATGTTTGTGTGTAACTACGTCTATCTGTCATAGGTTTGCTTTTCATTGAATTCACATTTACTCCCTGCATTTCGTTATCCACCTATATCTATCTATCTATCTATCTATCTATAGCTGTCTCTCTTTCTCTCTCTCTCTCTATATATATATATATATACATTTTGAGTATATATCACAAATACACGTGAGCCACTAAATGTTTCTAATAATTCAGTGGGGTTCGAACCGCCCCACGGCACTACACTACACCACGGCAGTGGTGTAGTTGATTAAAGCGTCGGCTATCGTCCTGACGGTCGGCGGTTCGAACCCCACCTTAGATTATATATATAATATATATATATATATATATATATACATATTTATATAGATATATATATATATATATATATATTATATATATAGATATATATAGGTATATATATATATATATAAGATATATATATATGTATATATATTACTGTATATATATACATATATATAAGATAGATATATATATTATATATATGTATATATATATAATATATATATATATATATACTGTATATAGAAAGAGAGAGAGAGAGAGAGATACTGTATATCTATGTTGTTTATTTCATAGTGTATATATCAATCTGTTGTGCATTAGTGCATGACGTCATCACCTCTGTCAGGAGGGTAATGACTGTCTAGACGTGGAAAATGCAACAGGTTTGGCCCAGCTCTCTCTCTCTCTCTTTATATATATATATATATATCTGCATCCATGTATCAGTCTATTTTATTTGTATGCACAGTTGGGGATATTTGAACCTGGTACATGAGTTTCTGTGAGAGTAATCTATGCTATCATCGACATTTAGTTCTTTGGTCATTATGAAGATATATACATAAGCTTGTCCCTTTTAACAGCAATTCCTCCAATAAATGAAATCAAACCCCATAATACAGTGAAACAGCATGGGGAAGAATTAAATTAACTAGCCCCGCCACAGTATTTGTATTACTTTCATTTGTCCCCAACTGTACCTCTTTTTCATCTCTCTCTCTCTCTCTCTCTCTCTCTCTCTCTCTCTCTCTCTCTCTCTCTCTCTCTCTCTCTCTCTCTCTCTCTCACACACCCCTTTTTTGCTCCTCGCTCACCTGTCTCTCTCTCTCGTTTATCTCACTTCCCTGTCTCTCACTTCTGTCTTTTTTCTCTCCCTCTCTTAATTGTCCCTCCCTCCCGACCGAGCAAACCTTATTTTCTCCTCAAACACATTTCCTCACTGGGGAAAAATAATTGTGGATTATTGTGGATGTATTGTATGACTTGGGTTCGATTATTTGTATATTTTCCTTTGTAAATTGATGTGTGTGTCTGTGTGTGTGTTTGTGTGTGTGTATGTGTATGTGGAGGAGAGAGAGAGATTGTGAGTGTGTTTGTGTGTGTGTGGTGTGTGTATATATATAATATATATATATATACAAACAGTGTCATCGGATAATATACTAATAGTATATGCAGTATGTATTTCTGTTGTTGTTGTTGTTGTTGCTGTTCCCCAAGCTGCCTGGCCGAACAGCCCCAAGGCCCCGAGCAAGGCCATGGCTATAACCGAGCGCCCCCACAAAACCCTCCCTGCCGACCACAATAAAGCCTGGGTGACCGAAGCCACTCCATGGCGGGGAGCTGGGGAGGAAACGCCAGGGAAACCAAAGCCCCACCCAGGGCCCTGTGCCCCTCAGCAATTATGAAGAGAAAGTTGAGGGGCAAAGGAAAAATGTGACGCTTTGGCTTCCAATCTTGGTAGATTGGGAGGTCAATCCACGGAAGAGACGCCGTCACTTGAGATCTAGAAAATATATAAGTAAAAGGAACAGTCAGAGTAAGCTATGGGTATGGCAGAGATCGCTCAGTTCTCACTCTGATAGACCAGCCCATCACCCAATTCTGTAATAACATGTAGTTATTTATGTATAATAGTAATATAGGCTACTGTATATCGTAATGTTTATATATTCAGTTTAAAAAAATCTTTAGTTCATCCTGTCTTGTTATTTACGTTTTCTTCCATTCTTCAACATTGATTATAATTACCCCTGACATTATTAATTGCGAGTGTGTTGATGCGTTAAGAACCACTCCCCTTGTTCTGTTTGTGGCCAATATAGCTTTTCATTAGCTGATATTTTCCTCACTGCATTTTCTTTATAGTCTCGGGGATTTTCTTATTCTCTTGTACGTCTAAGGTTTCGTCATTTTGTTTTAGTTTTGTTTCCAACTTGTCTGTATATGTTCTTGCATTTCCGATTGTATTATGATTTTCATAATGTATTTGTATTAATGTATTTATGTATTTACGTCTGTTTATATTTGATTTCAGCGAGATTTAGTTGATTTTTTAAAGCTTAGGAGGGATATATGGTAGCTGAAAGGGTGAATTGAGAGAGTCTGTAGCCTTTTCATTGGTAGACGTCCTTCCTAAACTGAATAAAACTGTCTAATAGTTGCCAGAATCTGATGAAATGGACGTTCCCTATTATTTCAATGCAGTGATATAACTTATAACATTTAATACTATACAGTACATTGTTTGCCCAGTTTGCTCTCTCTCTCTCTCTCTCTCTCTCTCTCTCTCTCTCTCTCTTTTTCTCTCTCTCTCTCTCTCTCTCTCTCTCTCGCTCTTCTCTCTCTCTCTCTCTCTCCTATCTGTTACCCTCCACCATGCACTCCTACCATTACGCAATTATCCATTTTGCTCTACGTCACGTGTTTATTATTTATTTCCATTCTTCCCTTCCATAAATAATTAAATCTCTCCTTCTTTTGTGTTCTTTTGTTCGAGTTTTATATATAAATATTCTATTCTCGTTTGCTATTATTTTCCTTTCACAACTGATGTCTTAAGGTTGTTTTGGGTTATATATATATATATATATATATATATATATATATATATATATATATAGATAGATAGATAGATAGATAGATAGATAGATAAGATAGATAGGTAGATAGATAGATAGATATTTTTATTTATATATCTAACAGTTATTATATTACCTATACAATTGTTTACTTAAAAAATCAAATTTTGCAAATACATAAATTATTAATTTTATTATAATCATTAATTAAATATATTTGTTTACTCTATTTATTTAACTTAATGCACTTGCTTAAAATGGTCTCAAAATATGTAGAAATGTTCATGTATTATAACCAAGTTTAGGCATAAAATAATAATTCACATTATTTTTCGACAGATGTTCGTCCTACTATTGGAATGAGTAAGTAGGCCAAGATGGGACCACGCTACATACTTCTCCTTCTAGTCAGGTATGGTATTCTCTATTTATTATTTTATTGTATTATTGTACTATTTTCTTATCTATCTCTTTATGTGATGTGATCTTGCTGAGTATTTGAATGTACAGGTACCTCAATAGTCACGTTGTATTGTATGTATGTATATACACAGGCACATACCCCATAGCTGGGGGTGGCTGACTTGAGACAGAGCCCGAATAGGGACAAATAAAAGTACAAATATACACAATATATATATATACATCTAGGTCGCGTCGTAATTTGTATACAGATTTGATATATTTGTTTGTAATTGGTTATATAGCCTTTATATACTGTATTTATTTAGTTTACATCTCTATTGGATAACCAAGCAAAAATATAGAATGAATAATGCATACCAAATCCACATAACAATAGTATTCCAATGAACCCCCAATGAGCGAGAGATGTGACAATGGTGAAGCTAATGATAACATATGATAGATAGATAGTTTAATAGATAGATAGAGAGATGCAGATAGATAAATAGAGTTAGTTAGCTAGATAAATATGCAATGTGATTAGAGAGATGGAAAGAACATAGGTACATAAACAACTACATGATTAATTGCATAGATACATATTTAGTTACCCAATCGAATTATCAAGCAAATATATCGAATATAAAAATGCATATATAATCCACATAACAATAGTATTCCAATGAACCCCACATGAGCGAGAGATGTGACAATGGTGAAGCTAACGATAACATATGAACCCACAATGAACCTCTGTGCTGGTACAAGGTTCGGATTTTATATGCTGGGGTACGAGGAAATGTACTAATTGTATATATATATATACCGTATATATATATACAATAAATTTGATCTCACAAATACATGTGAGCTACTAGATGGTTTTTCTCTCAGCCCGGACTCGAGACCATGCATTAATCAACTCTACCGTGGCTTAATAAAGACTATTTAACCTTTTCCTATGTATATATTAAGGAGTAGGATAAATCCTAATGTGTGTGGAGTGAGGAGAAGAGGGAGGGGAGTGAAAGGTACAGCATGGTGGACAAAAGAGGTAAGAATAGCTGTGGAAGAAAAGAAGAAAGCATATAGAGAGTGGTTGGGTAGTAGAGGGAATGAAGATTCAGAGAGACAGAAACGAGCGAGGCACGTGGAGAGTAAGAGGGTGGTGAAGAGAGTAGTGAAGGAAAGTAAGAGAAGAGTAGATGAGGAATTTGGAAGGAATCTGAGTGTAAAATGGAGGGAGAGTAAGAAACTGTTCTGGAAAGAAGTCAAGAAAGTTAGGGAAGGTAGCAAGGGAAACAGTAAGGGTGTGAAAGATAAGAATGGGAGAATGCTAGCCGAGAAGCAAGAGAGAGTCGAAAGATAGAGGGAGTACTTCAGTGAGTTGCTAAATGTAAGGAATGAAGAGCCAGCAAACATAGCTGGATATGGTATGGGAGGGAGAAGAAGAGAAGTAGTGGAGGAGGAGGTGGAGGTGGGGATCAGGAGGTCAGAACTGTGGGAAGCCATGAAAAGAGTGAAGTTGGGGAAAGCACCAGGAACAGATGGAGTGTGTGGGGAAATGTTGAGGTATGGTGGTGAGATAGTGATAGAATGGGTATGGAAAATGTGCAAACTAGCATGGGAGAAGGGGAGTGCACCCGATGACTGAAAGACTGGCATAATAGTCCCCCTATATAAGGGCAAAGGGGAAAGAGGAGTGTGTGGTAACCACCGAGGAATATGTCTTCTAAGCGTAGCAGGGAAGGTATACAGTAGGGTAGTGATTGAGAGCTAACAATATACACGTGGAAAATCGCAGAGGGTTTAGTACCAAACCTAGATACTCCGATAGTCATGAAATTCAGTGATAGGAGAGGCTGGGAATGCGAAATCCCCCGGATGAATAACAGGGGTGCTATGGGCTCTCTGCGAGAGGGCTGGTTATCACACAGAGGCCCACGTCTCTTCAACAAACTCCCACGGCGAGTAAGAGACATGAGGGACATCTCGTTAGACAACTTCAAGAGAGCCCTAGATGTCGAACTGCAAAAAGTGCCAGACGAGCCCATCCTCGCAAGGGAGCGAGCTGTCGCTTCAAACAGTCTACTGCACCAAATCACCACCCATAACGAGGGGCGTCGCGCTCCTTGGTGCCGCTAGAAGAGCGGCGAACACATCCAAAGGTATCCAAAGGTAAGGTAAGAGGATGTGTAGATCTGATTTTTACCCTGAATTGTGTTGTGGAGAAGTATCTGGAGAAGAAGCAAAAGGTGTATGTTGCCTTTATGGACTTGGAGAAGGCCTATGACAGAGTGGATAGAGAAGGTTTGTGGAAAGTACTTAGAATATACGGAGTAGAAGGCAAGTTGCTGAAAGCAGTGAAGAGCATGTATGAGGGTGCAAAGGCGGCAGTACGTGTGGAGAGTGAGCAGAGCGAGTTCTTTGACCTGAATGTTGGTTTGAAACAGGGGTGTGTGATGTCCCCGTGGTTGTTTACTGTATATATGGATGGAGTCATGAAAGAAATCCTATCAAGAGCAGTGGATGTTGGTGTATCGCTGAAAAGGGAGGGAATTGAGTGGAAGCTACCTATACTGCTGTTTGCGGATGATACAGTTCTGGTGAGTGATAATGAATGGGAGTTGCAGGGTCTGGTAAATGAGTTTGGAACAGTGTGCGAAAACGGAATTTGAAGGTAAATACGGGGAAGAGCAAGGTTATGGTCTTCGAAAGGGGTGAAGTCACAGAGTGTGAGGTGAAGCTGAACGGTCAGGCTATGGAGATCGTCAACTCTTGTAAGTATCTGGGCAGTGTGTTGAGTAAAGATGGGACTATGGATGAAGAAGTGCGGGAGAGGGTACAACAGGGGAAGAGGGTTGTAGGAACGCTAAAAGCAGTAACAAGAAATAGGGTGGTCAGTATGGAAGTGAAGAAGTGACAGTGTGGTAATCCCGACACTGACTTACGGAAGCGAAGCATGGACGTTGGTTGAGAGACTCAGACCAAGAGTGAGAGCAGTGGAAATGAATTACTTAAGGAGTGCGTGCGGAGTTACATGGAGGGATAGACAGACTAATGAGGAAGTAAGAAGGAGGTGTGGTGTGGAGGTAGATGTGATGGAAAGTGTGAAAAGGAACAACTTGAGATGGTTCGGCCATATGGAACGTATGGAAAGCGAGAGAATGACTAAGAGGGTGTATGAGAGCGAGGTGGAGGGACAGAGAGGGAGAGGTAGACCGAATATGAGGTGGAAGGATGGAGTGAGGAACTACATGAACGAAGGCGGTGCTGGTTGGGGGGAGGGGCATCGACTGACTGGGGACAGAGGTGCATGGGGGCGGTTCGTTCGTGGCCACCCCTTCGGGGATCACGGCGTCAGGCAATAGATAGATAGATAGATAGATAAATCCTAATTGGAGAAAGCATTCCATATCAATTTCCTTAATATAGATAGGAAAAGGTTTAAGGAAAGTATGTATGGAATAAGCCCAACTATTCCCCCCCCCCCCCCCCTGGCTCCATTAGCAGCAGTAAAATAAAATTGGGACACTATTGAAGACAACCGTATTTTACGTGAGATGGGAAAATAGGCCAAAAATAAGTGATTTTTGCATTTTGATGGTTCTTGTGCCCTAAAATATGGGTCAATGTTCATTAAGGGGAGGTGTCTAGTTTGTTTCCTACTCCTCCAGCAATCTTAAAATTTCACCCCCTTGACCCCCTTTCAAGATAAATTTGTACATTTTTCGGTAGAAAAATGTCCGGCCGAAGGCCGATTACTCTTAAATTACAGGCTCGCTATCGATCGCCAGGATAAATTCGACACCTAAATGGCACAAAAGGTCTTAAATTTGACAGAATGGGGCGGAAATTCTTAAAAATCACCAAACTAATGGGGCAAACGTCTTAAAATCTCAAAAGCAATGGGGCTAAACATGAGGGAGAAATGGGTCAAGAAAAGAGTCCCTCAAGTGGATATCTCCCCTTAAACCTTGCATCAATGGGCTTTCCTTGGTGTATGGATTCCAAAACTCTTCGTGGTTTTATTGTGCGTTGTGTCAATTATCATATCCATATTCGACCTGAGTATTTTTTAATTTGTCACACCATTGCGATTTTATCAGTATATGGCATTTTCTTGTCAGGTCACTAAATTTCCGTGGCAACTATTCAATTCTTTGTTAGGCTAGTTAGGTTAGGTTATGTAAAGTTTTTTTTCTTCACAAGAACACTACAACCCCCTCCTCGATCCATATATACTTTTCAGTGCGCTACACTACAACTAATTGTAACTAGGCACCAATTAAACACCCACAAACTCACTCACACGTTACACATACAGATACACACACATACACACACTCACACACACCACTCCTTTCCCCCTCAAACACACACTCACACACACACACACACTGTCAAACCACACAAACTTACCCATATAAATCTCAAATCGCAGCCTTCTACACCAAATCTGCAGACAAAATTATATACATGAGCAATCCACAGCATAACTCAAGCCAAGAAAAACAACAGAAATCTGCAACATAAATCAGACCCCGACCTTTCTTACGGTGGGCTGGGCACTTCGTATATGGTGGAGAGAGAGAGAGAGAGAGAGAGAGAGAGAGAGAGAGAGAGAGAGAGAGAGAGAGAGAGAGAGAGAGAGAGAGAGAGAGAGAGAGAAGAGAGGAGGAAATACTGGTAGCTTTTATTATCATTATAAGGAACAACCGGGATTTTAAAATGTAGAGAATTCACAATGATTAAATCGAATAGCGTTCAAATTGTCTTATGTTCAATTTTGAGAGAGAGAGAGAGAGAGAGAGAGAGAGAGAGAGAGAGAGAGAGAGAGAGAGAGAGAGACAGGTTATTTACGGTATATTTATTAGGGGTGTAGCAAACATGTAACCCTCGGCTCTGGTCTTTCTAAGGCTATACTAATACAGAGGTCAACTTTATAATGGAGTTTTAGTGAACTTTTAATTTCTCGCTTCAGTAATTTGTTTACTTTATATAATATATATATATATATATATATATATATTCAATGCCCTTATCATAACCTTTATTTTTGACAGTGCAATGTATCATAATTGTTACTCCAAAAATGTTCAGATATTCCAGACCATTACTGTACCATATGCATGTATGTATAAGAAAATTAGAACATAAGAAACCGGACATCTGCATTAGGCCGACCGGCCCACACGAGGCAGATACCATTTACACCCAACCCATATCATTCATATGACTATCCAGTTTGCACTTGAAATTTTCTACCGTTCCTAAGCTAATCACTGCACTAGGCAATCAATTCCACACTTCTACAATGTACTGTATTTATGTATGTATGCTAATGGATTATCACGTATAGTATAGGTACTTTATTTTCGATTTATGTTCTCATATTGTTCATTATTATTTTTTTTTCTATAAGGGAGGAAGGTCTTGTTGGGTGTCAAATGAGGCTTGTAACTGCCGGGTGGGGCCCCTTGTGTGGTGATAATTACTGTCTGAAGATGGTGGTGGTGTGTGTGGAGGGAGGGTGGGGATAGGTGTTTGTGTGGGGGGGGGGGGGGGGGGGGGAAGGAGATGTGTGTTGTGGTGAGGGAAAGGAAAGTGGTGTGTGTTGGGATGGGGGTGGGGGACGGAAGAGGTTTGTGTGTGTGTGGGGGGGGGGGGGAGGTGGGGATGGAAGAGGTGTTGTGTGTTGGGGGAGGAAAGAGGTGAGTGTGTTGGGAGGAGGGAAGAGGTGAGTGTGTTAGGAGGAGGGAACAGTTGGTGTTTGTGTGTGTGCGTGTGGGGGGGGGGGGGGGGGGGGGAATTCGGGGAAGAGGTGTTTGTGGTGGTGGGGGGAGGGGTGGTGGGAGTGGTGCCAAGGGACATAGGTGTGGAGATGGGTGTGGATCTTAATTCTATATGATCAAAAATA
Organism: Paralithodes platypus; assembly: GCA_032716605.1. NCBI lineage: Eukaryota > Metazoa > Arthropoda > Malacostraca > Decapoda > Lithodidae > Paralithodes > Paralithodes platypus. The sequence goes on along the minus strand of CM064485.1, from coordinate 68,238,363 downwards.
TAATATCATCCTGTTTTTCATTAACCCCTTCCAACACAATTACGTAATGTTCATCATGTTCTGGTTACCATTAGACGATTATATTTAGTATTATTATCTACCTCTACGATTCTAATGGGTAAATGCGATCTCAATAAACCCTCTGACTAACATACAGGTCCTTCTTAAGCTGCATACAATCGTCCAATTTTAGCCAGACTCAAAGGTAGAAAGGTGTCATGGTGCTGAAAGGTGTCATGGTGCTGAAAGGTGTCATGGTGCTGAAAGGTGTCATGGTGCTGAAAGGTGTCATGGTGCTGAAAGGTGTCATGGTGCTGAAAGGTGTCATGGTGCTGAAAGGTGTCATGGTGCTGAAAGGTGTCATGGTGCTGAAAGGTGTCATGGTGCTAAAAGGTGTCATGGTGCTGAAAGGTGGCATGGTGCTGAAAGGTGTCATGGTGCTGAAAGGTGTCATGGTGCTGAAAGGTGGCATGGTGCTGAAAGGTGTCATGGTGCTGAAAGGTGTCATGGTGCTGAAAGGTGTCATGGTGCTGAAAGGTGTCATGGTGCTGAAAGGTGTCATGGTGCTGAAAGGTGTCATGGTGCTGAAAGGTGTCATGGTGCTGAAAGGTGTCATGGTGCTGATAGGTGTCATGGTGCTGAAAGGTGTCATGGTGCTGAAAGGTGTCATGGTGCTGAAAGGGTTAATTGTGGCACCAAATCCATCTAACTATCTATCTATTTATCTATCTATATCTATCCATCTATCTATCTAGACAGGTAGATTGTTAACCCCTTATGTACCGGCTACGTCTTTTTAACTTTATTCTGACTACTTTTAGACGATTTTATTCAGTTTAATAAGAGCCTCCAGCATTTAACAGGCTTCGAACTACTGTAGTCACTTTTAACAATTTTTACGGCCACAGATCCTTCTGAAACTGCACAAAATCGTCTAAATTTAGCTACACTAGAATATAAAAGACGTCGCCGGTACAGAAGGGGTTAAGCAGGTAGGCTTAGATGAAACCTGATATACTGACTATATGGCGTTTATTTCCACTACTACTTTTTTCATGTCCAAAGAAAAAGATGACTGGGATCTCTAGGGGGAACTATTTCAGGGGTTGGGTAAGGTAATGGTACAACACACACACACACGCACTCACACACACATACACACACAATAATGATACAAGTAAAAAGAACGGGTTGGACACAGCGAAAGGTCAAGTGTGTAAGGGAGAGAGAGAGAGAGAGAGAGAGAGAGAGAGAGAGAGAGAGAGAGAGAGAGAGAGAGAGATAGATAGAGGGGGAGAGAGAGAGCGATAGAGTGAGAGTGAGAGAAAGAGATAGAGAGAGAGGCAACATTAGGACCAACTAGTCTATAATAGGTTAGATCGAATGGAGAGAGAGAGAGAGAGAGAGAAAAAACGTTCATTAAACGCATTACACGCAGAGCTTTAAAATATATATTAATTTGATCGAATTTAAGTATGAAAATAAAAACGCCTTCTTACAAAAATGTAGACATATTATATAATCGATTTTTTTTAATCTACTAATTAGCTATTATATATTATTACATTATTGTTACATATATTTATTATAATATATATAATTTACAAAATGTTCTCAATCGAAAAAAACGTATTTTTTTCCAATCTGCTTATAACTATATAACACATTATATATATATGAAAATATATATATAGGTTCCAAAACTATTATCCAACCAAAGATGTAGAGAGTAATATCAAAACTGTAATCGCTGTGTAACTTTTCCAAGCTATGTCTATTAACTACATAACATATGCTGATGAAAACATGCTATATCTAAAAGAAAAAAACAAATGCTCAACCGTAGAATGTTTTGAGCTGGATATTATCGAAAACTTTTTTATATTTTATCCGAGCAACTTATTAACTACATCAAAAAATATAGTCATGAATATTATATACTGTATAAATAGGTTCCAAAAATTATTTCCATCCATGTAGGAAGTAATATAGTAAATTATATTTCTCTCTATCGTTTCCAATCTAGCTATTAACTACAACTAAAATATGTCCATTAATCATATATATAAATCTCCAAACATTCCCAAACCAAAAATAGCTGTCTCCAATCTCAAAATTCTATTACGATGTACTTCTTGTGTCTGAGTATAATTTGATGCTAAAAATAAAGTGTAGCCAATGTAAGAATTCTATAATATATTTGTCTCCGTGTGAGAGAGAGAGAGAGAGAGAGAGAGAGAGAGAGAGAGAGAGAGAGAGAGAGAGAGAGAGAGAGAGAGAGAGAGATAGTTAAAATAGAACTTCAGAGGCTATCAACCCGAGTGGATTATTATGCCAGCACACTGTAAGTCAAGAATAACGTCAGGACTGGAGCTTCTCCCTTGAGAGAGAGAGAGATTTACATAGATTTACATAGATACACTGACCACACGCACCTTACGATCCCAGCGAGGTGGTCAGGACTTCATTCTAGTAGAGCTAGCTAACCCGAGAGTAAGGGACAGTGGAAGGAAAGGATAGCAAAGAAGAAGGAGAGAGAGAGAGAGAGTGTGTGTGTGTCCTTGTGTATATGTGTGTGGGTGTATGGGAGTTTAGTCTGTGTGTGTGTACGTGTGTGTGTGTGTGTGTGTGTGTATGTATGTATGTATGTGTGTATGTGTGTGTATTTGCCTCCCTAGTACAGTTTAGTATG
>CM064485.1:68210671-68230671 GCA_032716605.1 Paralithodes platypus | reverse complement strand
AACCGTTTCCCCGCGTGTAATTAGATTGGTCGATAGTGAAGTACTTACTACAGTTCATATTGTCGATGCCTTTGATGATTTTGAACACTTGAATTAAGTCGCCTCTTAATCTGCGCTGGGTTAAAGGAAATAGATTTAATTCTCTAAGACGCTCTTCGTATGGTTTGTTCTTTAGGCTAGGTATCATTTTGGTAACTCTACGTTGAACTCGTTCTAGCTTGTCTATATCTTTTTGGTAATAAGGGCACCAGGATTGAACGCAGTATTGCAGAAGAGGGCGGACTAAGGAATTGTAAAGGGTAAGGATAACGTCTTTGGATTTATGCTCAAATGACCTGCCTATAAAGCCAATTATTTTGTTTGCCTTCTTAACAACTTCTGAACATTGTTGGCTCGGTTTTAGGTTACTCGATATTGTTACTCCCAGATCGGTTTCTCTGTTTACATTCTTAAGCTGAGTGCCATTCATCGAATAGTTTGCTTTCTCATTTTGGTATCCGATATGTAGTACTTTACATTTATCTGCATTGAAACTCATTTGCCAAATTTGGGCGCAACATGACAACTTATCTAGATTGTGTTGCATACCGTCAACTTGTTGAGAGAGAGAGAGAGAGAGAGAGAGAGGTAAAAGCAGAATACCCAAAGCTCTCTCTACTTCCTCTTGGGTACGTCAAAACCTGTCTTACCTGGTGCACTAACCCCCCCCCCCCTCTCCCCCCCCCCCCTCTCTCTCTCTCTCTCTCTCTCTCTCTCTCTCTCTCTCTCTCTCTCTCTCTCTCTCTCGTTCATTCGTTCGTTCGTTCTTGTTTTTTCTTTCTCTCTCTCTCTATCTCCTTCTCTCTCTTCTCTCTCCTCTCTCTCTCTCAGGTCTCTCTCGCTCTCTCTATCCATCTCTCTCCACATCTCCTCCTCTCTCTCTCTCTCTCTCTCTCTCTCTAGTTGCTAGAAAATTTAACTATGAATACGGGTAAAACATTGTATGGGAAAATTCATAATAAAATAGAAATAGAAAACATATCCTACCGATATTTAACTTTTGTATATTATTCAGTTTTATCGAGAGAGAGAGAGAGAGAGAGAGAGAGAGAGAGAGAGAGAGAGAGAGAGAGAGCAGAAGGGATAATTACATATTCAATGATTTAATTACGGACTCTATTGTCGAACTGATAAACAATGCCCTAGGATTTTTTGTTCAGTGTGTGTGTGTGTGTGTGTGTGTGTGTGTGTGTGTGTGTGTGTGTTAATATGCAGATATGTATGTATGTGTGTGCGTCATTATGTATATCTCTGTATATGACCGTGTGTGTGTTTGTGTGTGTGTGTGTGTGAATATGCAGATATGTATGTATGTGTGTGCGTCATTATGTATATCTCTGTATATGACCGTGTGTGTGTTTGTGTGTGTGTGTGTGTGTGTGTGTGTGTGTGTGTGTGTGTGTGTGTGTGTGTGTGTGTGTGAATATGCAGATATGTATGTATGTGTGTGCGTCATTATGTATATCTCTGTATATGACCGTGTGTGTGTTTGTGTGTGTGTGTGTGTGAATATGCAGATATGTATGTATGTGTGTGCGTCATTATGTGTATCTCTGTATATGACCGTGTGTGTGGGTGTGTGTGAATTTGCAGATATGTATGTATGTGTTTGCGTCATTATGTATATCTCTGTATAACTGTGTGTGTGGGTGTGGGTGTGTGTATAACTGTGTGTGTGTGTGTGTGTGTGTGTGTGTGTGTGTAGGAATATGCAGATGTGTATGTGTGTGCGTCTTTATTCATATATCTGTATGTGACCGTGTATGTGTGTGTGCCATTGTGTATGTCCCCGTATGTGAGCCTGCGTTTGTGTATGTGTTTATATGTGTGTGTGTGTGTATGTGCGTTTGCGTTTACATATGTGCGTGTGTGGCCATATTAAGTCTTCGAATTCTACATTCTTAGCATGTTATTCCGAGTTCCGCCTAACATAATAAAGAACCAGCCTTCCTCATGACTATTGTGGCTTGAAACAAAAGCTGGGGGGGTGGGGGTTGGGGGGGGGGGGGGGGGGGGGGTGAAATAAAGCGTATGGTATGCAAATTATTCCTTTCTTTCTTGTGTTCCATTGATTTAAGAGGGGCAGGGTTTATTTTTGGGTTGATTTACTTATATATTTAATATTTTCTTAGTTTCCTCCCTAGATCACCATCGAGCTTTAAAAACAACCCTACGATCCCCCTTCCTGTTAAATTTGTATATTTTTCGGTACAATAACGTCCCGGCCAAAGGCCGGTTCCTCCTAAATTACAGGCACGCTATCACTCGCCACGAAAATGACACATAAAGGGCACGAAAGTTCTTAAAATTGACACAAAATTAGGTGTAAGGACTTAAATTCGCCAAACTAAGGGGCCGAACGTCTTAAAATCTGGAACTAATGGGGGTAAGCATGAGGGAGAAGGGGGGGCCAAAAAAAAAAAAACATTCGCCCTTAATATTACGAAGGAAGGCAACGCATTACTGACGCAGCTTTAACGCTTTGAAGATTGTGACGCAGTTTGACCGTTTATTCTGGCTATCATGAGACGATTTTATAGGGTTTAGGTAGGATCTGTGGGCATTAGCAGGGTACAGCTATCTTAATTAACCCTCTGACTCCCTTAAACCCTTCCTAATCTGAATATAATCGGCCAAAAAAGGCAGAAAACAGAAAAAAAATTTGTAATCGGATCTTTAAAGTGTTACTCCTCAAACTCCATGTGGCTATTGATGTGCTCTATGCGGCAACAACTGTACTGTTTATGGAAACAAATGAATTGGAACTGTTAGAAAGCTGGGTGGAATGCTAATCTGAGGAATGGGTGTACTTTGGAGAGAGAGAGAGAGAGAGAGAGAGAGAGAGAGAGAGAGAGAGAGAGAGAGAGAGAGAGAGAGAGAGAGAGAGGGGGGGGGAGGTTATAAGGCAGAATAACTTAATTGCAAGAGAATGTTCAAACACGTGTATTTATTATACATTGTTTATTATATCAACAACGATTAGTAAATATTATGTATATATATATGTATGTATAAACCCAGACACATACCCCATAGCTGGGGGTGGCCGACTCGAGACAGAGCCCGAACAGAACAACAATTGAACTAATTATTTAAAAACCAAATAATAAAAATAACAATAATAGTAATGATGATGATCATCATAATCATCATCATCATCATCATCATCATCATCATCATCATCATCATCATAAAAATAATAATAACAATAATAACAGAAATAACAGTAATAACAAACACCCATACTAATATATAAAGCTAATCATAACTTCATAATTAAAATACTAAGAACGATAAATTACCGATGGAGGATAAGGCCAGTGAGCACAATTATATAGATTCGGTTTGAATTACCACAATCAATGCGTAAATAATTGATTGGGACGGGGTATTGTTAAGTCTGTCGCTCTCATTCTCGCTCGCTCTCTCGCTCTCATTCTCTCTCGCTCTCATTCTCGCTCGCTCTCATTCTCGCTCGCTCTCTCGCTCTCATTCTCGCTCGCTCTCTCGCTCTCATTCTCACATAGCTCGGGATAATCTGGCCATATTATAGTCTCGGTTGTAAACAGGAACACCATTATTTAAGGGGAGATCTCCACTTGAGGGATTTTTTTCTGGACCCCTTTCTCCCTCATGTTTAGCCCCATTGCTTTTGATATTATAAAACGTTCGCCCCGTTAGTTTGGCGATTTTAAGAACTTTCACCCCATTGTAAGACCTTTCGTGCCATTCAGGTGTCGATTTTATCCTGGCGAGCGATAGCGAGCCTGTAATTTAAGAAGAAACGGCCTTCGGCCGGGACATTTTTCTACCGAAAAATGTACAAATTAATCTTGAAAGGGACTCAAGGGGGTGTAATTTTAAGCTTGCTGGAGGTCTAGGGAACAAACTAAATACCTCCCCTTAAGGGGGTTCACCGTTTTTTGTTTATCTTTCTCTCCTTTTCTCTCTTTCTCTGGCCCCATTCAGCCAACTGTTTAAAGACGTTTATCCCCATCCAGGTATCGATTTCTTCCTTTCGAGCGATAGCGAGCCAGCACTGTATGGAGAAATCCGGCTTCGCCGGAGAAATTTTTCTATCGAAAAATGTACCAATTTAGCTTGCTGTCAAAACAAAAATATATATATGCTACCGCTCGCCAGGAAAATATTGACACCTGGATGGGGGTAAACGTCTTTAAACAGTTGGCTGAATGGGGCCAGAGAAAGAGAGAAAAGGAGAGAAAGATAAAAAAAAATAGTAGGCTGAATGGGGCCGAATGGATAAATCCAAAGATAGAGGGCGAGGTGGGCTCCCTTAAATATATTGCATTCTTAGTTGATTAAGTTCATATGTAGTGCATGCGTGTTGATATGCAGATCTCTCTCTCTCTCTCTCTCTCTCTCTCTCTCTCTCTCTCTCTCTCTCTCTCTCTCTCTCTCTCTCTCTCTCTCTCTCTCTCTCTCTCTCTCTCTTTCTTCTTCTTCTTCTGTTCTATCCTTTCCTTCAACTTTCCTTTTCTATCGGATATGACATCTACTATAGAATTAAGTCCTGACCACCTCGTCTGGATCGTAAGGTCTGTGTGGCCAGTGTATCTGTAAATCTATGTACATCTCTCACACGTTTTTGCATGAGTGTGGTTATGCATGCAAATATATTTAATTATTAAACTGCATGCATTACATCATTAATTTTTTTATACAAGAACATAAATGCAGATATCAAACATATTTTCCACTACGCTTATAATGCATTACAATGTATAAATATGTAGTATATACATTGTACTGTATATATTTTAAAAGTAGCATGCATAATAAATTAAAATGGATGAAGGACACACACACACTAATGTATGTGTACCGGGTTATTTATTGGCATTACGTGTATAGTGTGTGCTTGTGTGTGTGTGTGTGTGTGTGTGTGTGAGAGAGAGAGAGAGAGAGAGAGTGTTATGGTTTGATTGTATATGTATGTGTATTTGTGTATGTATTGTGGTTCGTTAGTGTGTGCCTGTGTGTGTGTGAGTGTGTGTGTGTGTGTGTACGAATTTGTGAGTGTATATATATAGATGTGTGTGTGTGTGTAAGTTCATATGTAATGCATTACGTTTCTCATAGAAATCCCCATATACAATAATTTGGAACAGCTTGATGGAGGTCTAGGGAGGAAACTAAAAAACAATAATAAAATATATGCAAATGACCAAATAAATACGCCCATCTCCCCTTAAATATCATATAATTCTCTACCGGTAATACTTGTTTGATAGATTTGCTGACACCATATGAGTCAAAATGTCAATTATTCCAGTGGTTTATCAAAGATTAAATCTGTACTTTTATATATGATCTTCAACTCGTAATAATAATGAGAATATGATTGGGTGTTACATTTCTATATTTGACGTGTTTTTTTCGTGTTTGATATTATAGGCTTCTGTTTAATGGTTAGGGGTTGGTGTGTTGATTGTTGGCCATAAACTATCCTTATTATCATTTAATAAGTGATTGGTGAACGTGATTGATGATATGTTATCAGTTTCAGGAGCTCGGTTTTGCATGTTCGATGACAGTGATTATGATTGTTGTGATCGGTGCGGGTTTATAGAGATGAGGTCAGAGGTATTACAGTATAGGCATACACATACGAATGCAGGTTTACACACACACGAGCACACACATACACACACACACACAGAGGGAGAGAGAGAGAGAGAGAGAGAGAGAGAGAGAGAGAGAGAGAGAGAGGACACTTATGTACTCAAGCTCATATCTACAGGCATTAAGAAATCTCTCTCTCTCTCTCTCTCTCTCTCTCTCTCTCTCTCTCTCTCTCTCTCTCTCACCAGAACCCAACCCCACAATAACCCCATCTTAGTTACAGTTCACACACACTGGCTAACACCCCCCCCCCCCCCCCCCTCCCTCCCCAACCCCTAACCTACCAGCTCGGGATTCAAAACACTATCTAAGGCGAGGGGGGTCTTTTGGGTCCCCCCTCCCTTGTTTTATCCCATTACTTCAGCGATTATCATACATTTTCGTATCCATTAGTTTGGCCATTATGTGACGATTTTTTCGGAGCGAGCGAGAGCGATTCTGGAAATCTGAGTAAACCAGGACAATTTTCTACCGAAATATGTACATATTTAGGTAGATGGGGTCTAGGGAGTGATTATTTTGTGTTCTTAGCTTGAAGGGGGTCTGGGAAACCAACCGAACCTCACTATAACAATTTAACCAAAAACCCATAATGACCCCCCCCCCCCTCCCCCTCTGACACACACACACACATACACACTAACCCCCCCCCCCCCCCCCCCACACACACCACCTATCCCCCTCAGTATTCTTAATGGCTCGTTCGGCCCCCCTGACAGCCGAGTTTATCATCCAAAAAAAAATCTCCCTAGATAAAGCTAACCCGAGAATTAATTGCTTGGGAGATGTTGTGTCTGCGAGAAGAAGCAAAAAGAAAACATTTATGAAAACAAAAAACATAAAACATACAAATAAAACAAATTAAAGGAGAAAAGGAAGACAGAACATTTGGGAGGTTCTGTGAACAAGAGAACATTTATGAACAGAGCAATATTTGGAAGGGTCTGTCCACGAGAAAAAAATAAACACGAAGGGAAAATTTATAAGCAAAAACCTTTCCCCAGATAAAGCTAACTGGAGAATTAACTGCTTGGGAGATGTTGTGTCTGCGAGAATAAGAACAAGGGAAAATGTATGAACGAAAATTTGCTTTGGAGATATTTTCCTTACACAAGAAAACAAAAATGAGAGACAATTGATGAACAAAAATAATTTGGGAGATGAGATGTCCACATGAAGAAAACAAGAAGGGAAATTCTAAAAAGAAATGCTTGGAAGATGTTTTCCTATCATGAGAGAGAGAGAGAGAGAGAGAGAGAGAGCGAGCGAGAGAGAGAGAGAGAGAGAGAGAGAGAAAATTCATGAACAAAAAATTACTTGGAAAATGTTTTGTCCACAAGAAAAGGCAAAAGGAGAAAAATTATGAACACAAAACTACTTGGGATACGTTTTCCATCCACGAGATATAATGAATCTGCACAAACTCGTCTAAATCAAACCAGAATAAGATGAAACAGACGTCGCCGGTACAGAAGGGGTTATAAGATGAAACAGACGTCGCCGGTACAGAAGGGGTTATAAGATGAAACAGACGTCGCCGGTACAGAAGGGGTTATAAGATGAAACAGACGTCGCCGGTACAGAAAGGGTTATAAGAAGTTGTTGACGAAGAAATACCCATCAATCGCCCAAGACCATTCCCAATTGACGAATATAGTGATAATATTAGGGTACTCCGTGATGGATGGATGTGTTTCTGTGGGGCATAGAAAACGTACAAAGGAGTAAAAAGGAAATCAAGCAACAACAGGACCAGCGACCCCTCAAGGCTTCTGCCCTCCAAAACATTGATGGTCAAGTGTCCAAACAGTAGTTTAGAGTGAGTAAGGGAAAAAATGGAAAGGGAAGACTGCCCTGGGACAAATGTCCGTGGCAGGATTAGATGTTAATATGGGACACCTGTTAGTAAAAAAAAAAAAAAAAAAAAAAAAAAAAAATATATATATATATATATATATTCATTCACAAATGCAGTCAGTCGTGGATTTAAGGCAAGGTGTTTGTCTAGGCGAAGTTTAAAAGAATGAACGGTGTTTCAGTCTGTGACATCTCGGGGAAGCCCATTCCATAAGTTGACAACTCGATTGAAGAAGACATTCTTAGATTCGTGCGAGTTAAAAGATTTACCAATAATTTTGCAACCATTCCCCCGCGTGTAATTTGATTGGTCAATAGTGAAATATTTACTACAGTTCATATTGTCGATGCCTTTGATGATTTTGAACACTTGAATTAAGTCGCCTCTTAATCTGCGCTGGGTTAAAGGAAATATATTTAATTCTCTAGGACGCTCCTCGTATGGTCTGTTCTTTAGACAAGATATCATTTTGGTAACTCTACGTTGAACTCGTTCTAGCTTGTCTATATCTTTTTGGTAATGAGGGCACCAGGATTGAACGCAATATTCCAGGATGGGAGGTGTGACAAAGGCTCATTGGGAGATTTTTGAGGATATACATGGACCTTTTTTCAGCAAATTTTGATTGGCACCTTTAGTTTCTGGTAATTTGTCGGTGCTATTTTGCTTTGGTTTGGACTGGTAGAAGAAAGGTAACATTATTGTATGTGATAATTGTTATAGCGATCGTCTGTAACACACACACACACACACACTCACTCACTCACTCACTCACTCACACTCTCTCTCTCTCTCCGTTCATCATGTTCTTATTACAATTCAATGCACATCAGGGATACAATGTTAAGTGTGCACTTACACCTGGATTATATCTCTAATGTGAGCCGCATTAGTGCACACTATACACTCACGCACACACGCACACACACACACACACACACACACACACACACACACACACACACACACACAGAGGTAATATACGACACACACACACATGCATATATACATACATACATACATACACACATCACAGAGGTAAAGTACGACAAACGCACACACACACATAAAAAAAAACACACATAAAACAAACACACACATACAAACAAACACATACAAACACACATACACACATACAGATGCAATACACGACACAACCTTTAGATTCAAGGTACTTAAGGGGTGATGATTGTTTTTTTCTTTTCCCCCTTCTCCTTCATGTTTAGCCCCATTAGTTTTGAGATTTTAAGACGTTTGTTCCACTAGTTTGGCGATTTTAAGACCTTTCATCCCATTTTGGGGGAAATATTGAGACCTTTCCTGCCATTTAGGTGTCGGCATTTTCCTGGCGAGCGAAAGCAAGCCTGAAACTTTAGTAGGAATCGGCCTTCGGGACATTTTTCTTCCGAATAATGTACACATATATTTCGAAGGGGGTGTATATAGGGGGTGTTTATAGGGGGTGTATATAGGGGGTGTATATAGGGGGTGTATATAGGGGGTGTATATAGGGGGTGTTTTTAAAAGTTTAATGGAGATCTAGCGGGGAAACTATATATATCTATATATATATATATATATATATATATATATGTGTGTGTGTGTGTGTGTGTGGACTGAATAAATAAACCCCACCCTTTTATAATGACATCTGGTTGAAGGATGATTTTTTCTCTTTTATTTTATTTATTTATTTATTTATTTTCATTTTTGTTTGTTTTTAGGGGGTGGGGTGGTTGGGTGAGTTATAGAACTAGTTTTGAGGCATTTTCTATTGGGGTAGGTCCGGCTCAAGGATTTGTGACGCCACGCATATGCTAAGATATATATTATGGCTGGCCCTGTCTGTCTCTTCCAAGCAAGGGTATAATTATTGTTGCATTTATTGATTTATTGCCAAAAGGTACATGGGCATACACAATAAGAATAATGGTACATGTAATAATTAGTGTGGCAAGTTCACCTGGCTAAGAATTAGTTCATATTAGCTATAGTCCAGTCGCTGTAAGTAGGCGAGAAATCATGACCTCTACCCTCTGTAACTCAAAAACGGCTAGAGCAAATTGGCTATAAATTACAACATCTATTCCTTGACTGACTCTTCCCAAATGGTAGAAATATTAGGTCGATTACTCTAGTCGTGTTTTAGTTACAGAGGTTAGAGGTCATGATTTCTCGCCTACTTACAGCGAATAGACGATAGCTATACTGTATAGGCATAATAGACTATAGCTATACTGTATAGACTATAGCTATACTGTATAGCCATAAATATAATATATGACGCTAAACAGCACAAAGTTGCTTAACAATTATTAGATGTAATAACAAATATTCAAGCTATAATAATTTGTAGTGATTCTTACTAAACTGGAAGTCAGAGGGTTAATTGAGATAGCCTTTTAACTACCACAGATCCTTCCCAAGCTGTATGAAATCGTCGAATGATTTCCAGAACAAAGTGTCAACACGCGGCATAGTCTTCAAAGGGTTAAGGGGAAATTTCCACTTGAGGGATTTTTTTCTGGACCCCTTTCTCCCTCATGTTTAGCCACATTGATTTTGAGATTTTAAGACCTTCGCCCTAGTAGTTTTGATATTTTAAGACATTTTGCCCCATTTCTGTCAATTTTACGACCTTTCGTGCCGTTAAAGTGTCGATTTTTTCCTGGCGAGCGATAGCGAGCCTGTACTTTAAGAGCAACCGGCCTCCGGCCGGGACATTTTTCTACCGAAAAATGTACAAATTTATCTTGAAAGGGGGTCTACGGGGTGTAATTTTAAGCTTGATGAAAAAGTAGTGAACAAACTAAATACCTCCCCTTAACATAAGAACATAAGAAAATGGGAGTCTGCAGAAAGCCGATTGGCCCACACAAGGCAGATCCCTCTAAATCTATCTATCTATATGCTCAGGCCCAATCCCCATTTTGGGGGTAGCCGACTCAAGACAGAGCAAGAACAGGGAAAACACAAAAACAACATAAAACAACAAATAAACACAGATAAAAAGCACAAACTCACACACATCCAGGTCACCTAGGAGAAGACCCAGAGACCAGGGTCACCAAGGTCGCTCCAGCACTCCCCCAGCCCCCGACCACCCGGAGAGGTTCCGATCTCGGCAGGCAGACATGCAGCGGAGCCAAAGCCACAAGCCCTCCCACCACACTTCCAGGCGCACCCTTCATATTAATCGTCTCCCCGGGCCAGGCGCCTGATGGACTATTATCTAGTCCAACTTGCGCCCGACCCCTTACTCCAAATGACCACGTGTTCACTCAACTATTCACAAGCATTCTCCATTCACTCCTGTCCACCACCACTTCCCCTGCCTGATCTATAGTCATTCCTTTATCATCCAAAGCCTTTCTTACACAGTCTCTCCATCTCAATGGGGGTCTTCCTGCCCTTCTATCTCCCCTTGTACCTGACTCACATATTCTCTTTGTAAGCCTTTCATCTCCCATTCATCTCTAAATCTATGAGTGGTGAAAATACGGTATTTAGTTGACAAAGGAGCTGCCTGTACACTTGCATCAACTATTATGGAATATATCGTACAGTCGGTCAAATAAGGGATGTCGTGGCAACAAGTTTATTTCGTTCAATAATTGGTATCAGCAATATCTCTTCCTTATTCATCGCTTCGAGTGAGATATACAAACATGTTCTTACCTTTACACACCCTATTCAACATCTGACAGACATTACTACAGCACACAGCGAGCAAAACGTAATGACAGCGGAGACACGACTCATTTGGCCACCCGTACAATGTATAGCACAAATATTATTACGATTTGGTTTTGTATTATCCATTATAAATCTTGACTCGAACTTTTGAGAATAAACAACCGACTCTCTCTCTCTCTCTCTCTCATCTCCTTCCACATTATCCCCAAATCGATCTCGGAAAAGGGAAAAAATGGTCATCCCCTTTGCTCGCAGACGTAGATATGCATTTAAAGTCGCTCTTAAGATTGTGTTGATGGGGGGAGGGGTGGTCCGCGGGGTTACTGGGGGGAGTGGTGCAAGGTGGGATTAGGCAGCTGGGGAGAAGGAGGAGGAGAAGAAGAAAAAGAAGAAGAAGAAGAAGAAGAAGAAGAAGAAGAAGAAGAAGACGAAGAAGAAGAAGAAGAAGAGAGGAGGAGTAGGAGGAGGAAGAAGAAGAAGAAGAAGAAGAAGAAGAAGAAGAAGAGAGGAGGAGTAGGAGGAGGAGAAGAAGAAGAAGAAAGGAGAAGAAGAAGAGTAAGAAGAAGAAAAAGAAGAAGAAGAAGAAAACAAGAAGAAGAAGAAGAAGGGGCAGAGAGAGAGAGAGAGAGAGATATTTTAATCTTAAGTTTCCGATAGATCCTTCCCAAGATGAGTGAAATTGTCTAGGGGTCGTTCGAATGATGTAATATACCTCTCAACGAATTGACCGTGTTATATAATCTGTATGACTTCTTATTTCTTCTTTTATTTGTCCTTCGATTACTGCAGTATTAGTACTGGAAGTAACGGTCGCTCTTCTGTAAATCTAAAATGGCTTACTTAAGAATGGGAAAGGGGAGGGACTTTTTTTGTCTTCTTTTTTTTACTATATTATAAGAAAACGTATTTGCAAAGGTATCTGTTGACTCAAATATTATATATATTTTTGATCAGCCAACAAGTATCAGCCAACCACATATCCTGTGAGTTTTGTTTATCTGGTTATCTAGATATATATATAAGTAACACCCCGTTCTTAACATTAATCATCAATTACAAACTCCAATGTACTTGAATAAACTAATGAAAGCATATATGGTCCTCCCGGGATTCGAACTCGGGACACCACACCCAGAACATAAGCATCTAAACCATTACACCACCAACACAGTTAAAGGTTGAGTACACGATCACGACAAATATTCATTTTCGAATTCTGGATTGATATCAATCTAATCATGTACTCAGACCCATGCAACTGCATTATGGAAAGCGTAATGTTTTAGTGATATACCATATATACCATAAATACCATATATACCATATAATTATACCATATATACCATAAATAGCTTCTACAAAACAAATTGTGGCATCAAATGCAATACTATCATCAAACAACATTTCTAACCTATTCAGCTGTATACCTCTTGT
This sequence comes from Paralithodes platypus, assembly GCA_032716605.1. Classification (NCBI taxonomy): domain Eukaryota; kingdom Metazoa; phylum Arthropoda; class Malacostraca; order Decapoda; family Lithodidae; genus Paralithodes; species Paralithodes platypus. Next base: position 68,217,998 of record CM064485.1, on the reverse strand, counting down.
GAATAACTAACATAACTCGTCTTTATAAACTAACTCTGGTCACAAATATTGGGTTGAACATACATTTGCATCTAATACATACCAATCAGTCACCAAAGGAAATAATATACGTAATTTCATTGGGAGTTGGGGGACCTGAATGAGGGGGAAGGAGGGGGTGGGGGCTGGTGCTGAGAGAGAAGTGAGGGTGATGAGAGAGGAAGGGGGTGATGAGAGAGGGAGGTGTGGTGAGAGAGAGGTGGGGTGATGAGAGAGGAAAGGGGTGATGCGTGGAAGGGTTGCTGAGAGAGGTGGAAGGGAGGGGTTCTTATAGATGTTGGGAGAGAGAGAGAGAGAGAGAGAGCGAGAGCGAGAGCGAGAGGAGAGGGGGGTCGGGGGGAGGGAGGGGGCCAACTCAGGTAAATATCCCAGCGGAGATGTGTACAGGTAAGCGGCGGCACACCTGTTCTGGCCAGTGACACAAAGCCGATGTAAGTAGACGGGGAGGGGCTGAGGGCTGATTACTGTCACTGCTCGGGGGCTAGTTAGGGGGAGGGGGGTGGATTGATTGGTGTCTAGGTGGTAGGTGGTAGGTGGTTAAGGGACAAGTGGTAGGTGGTTGGGAGATCATGGTATTGTGGTAGGTAGTTTGGGTTATAGGTGGTGCTGGTAGATGGTAGGTGGTTATGGGATACTATAGGTGGTGCTGGTAGATGGTAGGTGGTTAAGGGATACTATAGTCTATTCACTGTAAGTAGGCGAGAAATGATTACCTCTATCCTTATAACTCAAAAAGGGGTAAGGCAAATTGGCTGTAAATGTCCACATATATATATATATATATATATAGTACACTGATGCACAATAATAGTTAATGTCAGTATTATCACAAATAGTCGTTTATTGCAACATCAAACAAATGCACAAAATCTCGTCTTGAACTAGTATTTTGCCCAAATTACTCGGCCATAACTACTGATATTATTTGACTGGTAAAATCTATACTGTCAATACAAAGGCTTCTTCTAGTGTCTGTAATATTTTCCAGAATTAAGGGGGGTCACATTTTTGTTTTTATCTTTCTCTCCTTTTCTCTCCTTCTCTGGCTTGTATCCTTTCGGTCCCATTCAGCAAACTGTTTTAAGACGTTAATCCCCATTCAGGTGTCGATTTCTTCCTGGCGAGCTATAGCGAGCCAGCATTGAATGGACGAATCCGGCTTCGCCGGACACATTTTTCTATCGAAAAATGTACAAATTTAGCTTGCTGTCAAAAAAAGTATATATATATATGCTGGTTCAGTGCCGCTCGCCAGGAAAATATTGACACCTGGATGGGGGTAAACGTCTTAAAACAGTAAGCTGAATGGGGCCGAATGGATACAAGCCAAAGAGAGAGAGAGAGAAAGATAAAACAAAAACGAGGTGTGTTCCCTTAATGTAATATATATACCCTCTGCGTAATAATATACCCTCTGCGTAATATATATACCCTCTGCGTAATAATATACCCTCTGCGTAATATATATACCCTCTGCGTAATATATATACCCTCTGCGTAATAATATATACCCTCTGCGTAATAATATACCCTCTGCGTAATATATATACCCTCTGCGTAATATATATACCCTCTGCGTAATAATATACCCTCTGCGTAATATATATACCCTCTGCGTAATATATATACCCTCTGCGTAATATATATACCCTCTGCGTAATATATATACCCTCTGCGTAATATATATACCCTCTGCGTAATATATATACCCTCTGCGTAATTGCCTATAATGTTGTATTTTCCTGTGGATCCCATGAGAGAGTGACGTAAGTTATTCACTGCCTGTCAGATTGTGTGTGTGTGTGGGGGGGGGGGGTCTGTATATGTGTGTGTGTTAGTGTGTGTGCGTGTGCGTGGGGGGGGCGGGGGGGTGGGTCTGTATATGTGTGTATGTTAGTGTGTGCGTGTGCGTGTGTGTGTGTGGGGGGGCGGGGGGGGGGGGTCTGTATATGTGGTGGGTTAGTGCGTGTGCGTGTGCGTGTGTGTGTGGGGGGGCGGGGGGGGTCTGTATATGTGTGTATGTTAGTGTGTGTGTGTGCGTGTGCGTGTGTGTGGGGGGGGGGGGCGGGGGGTCTGTATATGTGTGTGTGTGTGTGTGCGTGTGTGTGTAGGGGGGGGGGGGGGGCGTTCTCTATATTAGTGTAATTCGCTTGCTTGTTCGTCAAGGGGAATCCACGCAATGCGAGCTAAGCTCATTATTATCGCGCCTCCTTAAGGGGAGGTATTTAGTTTGTTCCCTACGTTTTCATCAAGCTTAAAATTACACCCCGTTGAGTCCCTTTCAAGATAAATTTGTACATTTTTCGTTAGAAAAATTTCCCGGCCAAAGGCCGGTTCCTCTTAAATTACAGGCTCGCTATCGCTCGCCAGGATAAAATCGACACCTGAATTGCACGAAAGGTCTTAATATGGGGTGAAAGTTCTTAAAATCGCTAAACTAATGGGGCAAACGTTTCATAATATCAAAAGCAATGGGGCTAGACATGAGGGAGAAAGGGGTCAAGAAAAAAATCCCTCAAGTGGAGATCTCCCCTTAACTTGGAATGTATTGCGTGAAATGTATATTAAGTATTTATGTATCGTTGGAATGGCTGTGGATGTGTATGTAGTCTGTATTTTAGCCAATTGGCGACATCTGGAAACGAAGGCTTAGGCTTAATCTGTACGGTACCATTCTCACTACGGTACCAGTCTCACCCGAAGGCTTAGGTTGACCAGTAGCTTAGGTTGACCAGTTCGATACCCATCTCACCTTGTAACCGATCACCAACCCCAGATGGGACGTCACAACTTCGTCCACTTAGACCAGGTTCATATTTATACTGCTAGGTGAACAGAGGCTACACCGTTAGGAGACTTGCCCAAATGTCTCTTCCCCGCCCGGGTCTCGAACCTGGGACCTTCTGGTTGTGAGCCAGACGCGCTATCCGTTACGCTACGGGGAGGTGTGTGTGTGTGTTAGTGAGGGTGTGTGTGTGCGTGTGTGTGTGTGTGCGAGGGGGGGGGGGGGATTCTGTATATATGTGTGTGTGTCTGTGTGTGTATTTGTGTGGTGTTTATGTGCGTAATTATGTTTGTGTCTGTGTTTCTGTTTTGTGTGCGTGTGTATATGTGTATTACCGTGTGTTTTAGTATATATATATACAGTATATAGCCTATGTGTTTTAGTATGTGTGTGTGTGTGTATATATGTGTGTGTGTGTATGTGTATGTATATGTGTGTGTGGGTGAGTATTTATTAGTGTGTGTACGTGGTAATGTGTATGCCCACTGAGGATTTACTGTCGAATCACTGTTTGATTACATATTTTTCTATATTTGCTAATTCGTTTCTCTAGCACACCATTATAAGGAATGAACATATAGCAATAATATATAAGAGTTTCCCTTGTTGACAAAGAAAACGTTAACATGCCTACTTAACTTAAGGGGAGATGTCCACTTGAGAGATTTTTTTCTTGACTCCTTTCTCCCTCATGTTTAGCCCCATTGCTTTTCTAATTTTAAGACGTTCGCCCCATTTTTTTGACGATTTTAAGAACTTTCGACCCATTTCTGTCAATTTTAAGACCTTTCGTGCCATGTAGGTGTCGATTTTATCCTGGCGAGCGATAGCGAGCCTGTAATATAAGAGGAACCGGCTTTCAGCCGGGACATTTTTCTACCGAAAAATGTACAAATTTATCTTGAAAGTGGGTCTAGGGGGAGTAATTTTAAGCTTGATGGAAGTCTAGGGAATCAACTAAAAACCTCCCCTTAAGGGGGGAAGGGCGCATTTATTTTCTTATTTATTTATTTATATATTTGGTATTTTTATAGTTTCCTCCCTAAACCTCCATCAAACTTAAAAAACACCCCCTAGATATATATATATATATATATATATATATATATATATATATATATATATATATATATATTATATATATATAATATATATATGCAGTATATATATATATATACAGTATATATATATATATATATATATATATATATATATATATATATATATATATATTTGGTTCAAGATAAAGATAAATGTTTACATTTTTCGGTAGCGGTTCCTCTTAGAATTACACGCTGGCTATCGCTCGCCAGGGAAAAAATCGACACCTAAATGGCACGAAAGTTCTTAAAATTGACAACGAAATGGGGCGAAAGGTGTTTAAATCGCCAAACTAATGGGGTTGCACATCTTAAAACCTCAAAACCCTAATATGCTAGACATGAGGGAGAAGGGGGTCCAGAAAAAGCGACTGCCTTCATAAACACTCGGGTCTGGTGGTTACTAAGAAGGAAGGTTTGTTTTGGTTCTTGTTTTGTTTATCAGTAAGTAGAAGTTCGGTTATATAATTTAATGTTTATTTTATGAGGTAAAGCTTGGGATTATTTTTAGATATATTCTTGATTTGAATTATTATGGTAAGTAGGGATGCGATTCAGTATGATGATGATGATGAGGACAGTAATGATAAAGGGATGGTGATGATTACAAAGGATTACAAAGGAAATCAAGCAACAACAGATCTAGTGACCCTTCTAGGTTGCTTGTCCTCCAAAACACTGAGGATCAAGTGTCCAAACAGTGGTTTAGAGTGGGTATGATGATGATGATGATGAAATATCTATTGGAGGTGACAGTGAGAATATTGATTGTGCTCTTGTTTAAGGGGAGGTTTTTAGTTGGGTCCCTAGATATCCTTCAAGCTTAATATTACACCCCCTTGAGCCCCTTTCAAGATAAATTTGTACATTTTTCGATAGAAAAATGTCCCGGCTGAAAGCCGGTTTCTCTTAAATTACAGGCTCGCTATCGCTCGCCAGGATAAAATCGGCACCTAAATGGCACGAAAGGTCTTAAAAGTGACAGAAATGGGTTGAAAGTTCTTAAAATCGTCAAAATAATGGGGCAAACGTCTTAAAATCTCAAAAGCAATGGGGCTAGACATGAGGGAGAAAGGGGTCCAGAAAAAAGTCCCTCAAGTGGAAATCTCCCCTTAATGTGCATGATGAATATGCTAATATTGGGATAATGATGATTGAGAAGAGTAGGAAAATATGATTAACATGATGATGATGATTATGGTGATTATGGTGATGATGATGATGATGCATGCTAAGTACTATGGCTTCATTAGTATGCCACATGAATAAATCCCTTTCATATCCACATTCCCTTTCCAATGTTCCCTTACCCACTCTAAACCACTGTTTGGACACTTGATCCTCAGTGTTTTGGAGAACAAGCGGTAACCTAGAAGGGTCACTAGATCTGTTGTTGCTTGATTTCCTTTGTACTCCTTTGTACATTAGTCATTATAACAATTATGAACAATCAATTACTTATGCAGTTGGTCACGTGATTGCATTGTGTATACCTTCAAATATTTGATGCATGGGAGAAAGGGTATAATCGATTTACGGGAATAATTTGCTATACATATTTACTTAGTCCATTGGAAAATACACTTCTAATTCAATCATATTAATTTTGGTGAACATAAAGCGAGAATATTTGACAGACTGAATATAATAATTGTGTTTTTTTATTTAATAATTTTCATTTTAGTAAGCGTTGTTTCCACATAGCGATTTTGATAATTTAATTTGACTTTATATTGTCCTTGTCCTAATTTTGGTTTGTTTAGTTTGCAAGTTTTACATTTTAATACATTGTGAGCGCTTTAGTGACATCGTTTCGCAGATAGCTTCATAAGGCTGTTGACATACAGTACATCGAAAAATAAATTTCCTTCCATACCTAAGCTAACTTAGTGCATTAAATTTAATGTGTGCATCTGTACGCTAAACTGCTATGTGCAACTAAACCCATGACTGTTCAGCTGTCCGTGTACACCCATGACTGTCCGTGTACACCCATGACTGTCCGTGTACACCAATGACTGTCCGTGTACACCCATGCCTGTCTGTGTACGTCCCCCTGTGTAGGTTTACTTGGGACGTTAGTGGGTTTGTTTGTTTACGTTTTTTAGTGGAGAGATGGAGAAGGTTAAGGGGTGAGGGAGGAAAGAGAGAGAGAGAGAGAGAGAGAGAGAGAGAGAGAGAGAGAGAGAGAGAGAGAGAGAGAGAGAGAGAGAGAGAGAGGGAGAGAGAGAGAGAGAGAGAGGGAGAAGTATACAAACATAGGTGCTCCATATTATTACCTTTGTATAAGTCTGTACATAGTTGAATAATGTTTATACATACAGTATATATAGGTATATAATTTATATATATATATATATATATATATATATATATATATATATATATATATATATATATATATATATATACAGTATATAGTGAATTATACATAGATGGAATGGAAAAGTGATAAATATAACTAAAATACAATTAGGTCAAAGAATAAAAAGGAAGCAAGCGAGAGAGAGAGAGAGAGAGAGAGGGGGGGGAGGATAACGAATGGAGGAGCAGGGAAGGATATAAAAGAAAGGGTTGGAGGGTGTCGTGACTTGCACTTTACGAAGAGAAGGAGCGGGAGAAAGGAAGAGGAAAAAGGAATAAAGGGAATGAAAGTAGTTGCAGAATATATCTTCCGCTGTTAAGGTGTGCAAGATAATTGATGCGCTTTAAAGAGAGTATGAAGAGTAAAGTTGATCTCGAATTCATACACTGATAATATACTTAGAAAGGATCTGGGAATCAAAGGGTTAATTGAGACCGAGTTAACCCTTTTAGTTGCTCTCTTGCTGTCTTCGTGGTGCGATGCATAAGGTGTTGATTTTCGGTGTGAGCGTCCTGGGTTCGAATCCACGGACTGCCACATGTGTTTGTAAATTTCATTAATCGATTTTAGGGGTTGTTGGAAGGAACATAATAATTGTATAAAATCGTCTAGTGATTGCCAGAACAACTTGAAGAAGGAAATGTCTGATAATTCGTAATGGAGACATATTACTTCATAATACTATAATCAGTTGTTGGACTTATTGCTCGCGTGACATGCCTTCTGACTTCACCTTACTCTGACTGACCAATTGACTGACATTGTGCTTGTCTGGCTGATTGACTGACTGACTGACTGAATGTTGGAATAAACACTGTACATTAAATAGTTACATCCTTTGCATTGTGTTACAGATACTTTCTTTCTGGCAAATGTTTAGTTGAAGTTGCGTCTATTTTTCCTCTTCTTCGCATCTTTCCTTCTGGCATTAGAACGTCCATCAGCGCTCATCACTTCACAATAATTCCTCCGTAACGAGTAACATCTACTTTTTATAATCAATATATACCCCGATTCACCTTTTTACGGATTTCAGTT
>CM064485.1:68168171-68205671 GCA_032716605.1 Paralithodes platypus | reverse complement strand
ATTGTATTTTAGTGATTGTATTTTAGTGGGATTGTATTTTAGTGGGATTGTATTTTAGTGGGATTGTATTTTAGTGGGATTGTATTTTAGTGGGATTGTATTTCAGGGATTGTATTTTAGTGTGATTGTATTTTAGTTTGTATGTTTAGTGATGACAAGTTTTTGGGATTGTCCACCATGGCCCATATCTAGCCATTAATCTCTTGTCTCCTTGAATCCATCTTTCCCTCATTCTATGACTTTCATTGCTTCAAACTCCGTGTGTCCAGTCATATTGGCTCGAACATTTCTTGATTTTGGCCCTGTCACTTTTTCAACTTTGTAGGAAACACTCGTCACAGACAGTTTTGCCTTTTGTCTCCTTCATCCACATAAAAAAAAATAATCAAGCGAATCGGACTATATCGTCAGACACACAGCTTATGTGAACGCACCTATTACTTGCTTGATAGCGTGTGACGCTAAACAAGTATTTTATCTACTACAGAATGTGACTCGTATTAATTTCCCTAATTAGGTTGAATTGTTTTATTACGTCGTTAAGTGTGTTCGCTTGTGGCATTTCCATCTCTATTTAAATACCTGGTCTCTTAAATAGTTGCCAATTTAATTTGATGTTATTCTTCACCTTTATATCTGTGTTTTGTACTGTTTTCTATGTCAGATATTGTTTTCGTTAACTCTTTTTCTGACCCAAATCAACAACTACAAATGTGTGTGGTTATATATATATATATATATATATATATATATATATATATATATATATATATATATATATATATATATATATATATATAATATATATATATATATATATATAATTATATATATAAAGTTTCCCCTGATTGTCCATTTATTTTATTGTTGTTTTAGTGGCTCATCATTGCCAGCTATTAATGGACCCATTTGAGTCCAGTTTTAACAGCTTGATGTTGTAAAGTTGGTTCTCTTTTGAGATTAACCCTTTGAGTACCAGCGACGTGTGTTATATATTTTTCTAGCTATATTTAGACGATATTATACAGTTTAGGCAGGATCTGTGGTAGTTAAGAGGGTTGGTTGAGATAGTTTGAAGCCTTGTTATTGATAGAGGTCCTTCCTAAGCTCAAAAAATCGTCTAATAGTTGCCAGAATATGATGAAAAGGACGTCCCTGGTACTGAATGGGTTAATGGTTTGGATTGCCTTGCCAATAAGTCTTCTAGTTAACAGTGTTTACTTTGATATATTTAGGACAACGATAGACTGTCTACTGGCGAGAAATTCAATCCTTTAGCAACTGATTTCTTTATACTTAAGGGGAGGTATTTAGTTTGTTCCCTAGACCTCCATCAACCTTAAAATTACACCCCCTCGATTCCCTTTCAAGATAAATTTGTACATTTTTCGGTAGAAAAATGCCCCGGCCAAAGGCCGGTTCCTCTTAAATTACAGGCTCGCTATCGCTCGCCAGGATAAAATAGACACCTGAATTGCACGAAAGGTCTTAATATGGGGTGAAAGTTCTTAAAATCGCTAAACTAATGGGGCAAACGTTTTATAATATCAAAAGCAATGGGGCTAAACATGAGGGAGAAAGGGGTCAAGAAAACAATCCCTCAAGTGGAGACCTCCCCTTATGGGAAAATTATGAAAGTATGATATCTCTGAAATTATGAAAGTATGATATCTCTGAAATTCCCATAATATTACCATGTTTTCATATCTATCTATCCATCTGTCTGTCTGTCTATCTATCTATCTATATATATCTATCTATTTCTCTGAAATTCCCATAATATTACCATGTTTTCATATCTATCTATCCATCTGTCTATCTATCTATCTATCTGTCTATCTGTCTATCCATCTGTCTGTCTATCTATCTATCTATCTGTCTATCTATCTATCTACATATATCTATCTATTTCTATCTGCCGAATTTCTCAAACACGTACAAACTGATGTTTACGAAACTTGGTTAGTATCTGTCGCCCACCCCCACCCCCTCACTCGATCGCCCATTCCCTTGACCAGAATTAGCAGCGCGCAGGGTATGCTCTCTCCTCGGATGTCAGTTAATAATTATACTATTATTATGCTATTATAATTATTATATCATCGTTTGAAGTATTAACTAAACTTTCAGGTATGTGAGGTTGTGTCAATTTTCCTGAACTAATAAATTTGGGTAAGTGTAGAGTCGGCCTAATAAGTGATGTATCGGCACCAATTATGTTTTGATCAATAATTGGTATCGGCAATATTTACACATGATTTACTTCTCTTTGAGTGAGGTATACAATCATGTTCTTACACTTACTTAATGACAGACATTAATACAACATAGAGCAAGCAAAACGTAATGACAATGGAGACAAGACATATTTGGTTTTACGTTCAGTTAATTTAGGCGGATTTACACGAGTGGTTTTTCCGCAATTATATCCTGGCAATAATCTAATATATTAATTTCACCCCCCGACACCAAGCACCTGCCAATGAAATCAATGAATGCATGTGATCCTCCCGGGGATTCGAACAGATTTTAAACACTCCAACCATTACACCATCAAGACAGTTTAAATATCTAAATACTCGATAAAATTGTCTGGTGATAACCAAAATATCGTATTAAAAAAGCTGTTATCATATTGGGACTGTATTAAAAAAGCTGTTATCATATTGGGACTGTATTAAAAAAGCTGTTATCATATTGGGACTGTGTTAAAAAAGCTGTTATCATATTGGGACTGTATTAAAAAAGCTGTTATCATATTGGGACTGTATTAAAAAAGCTGTTATCATATTGGGACTGTATTAAAAAAGCTGTTATCATATTGGGACTGTATTAAAAAAGCTGTTATCATATTGGGACTGTGTTAAAAAAGCTGTTATCATATTGGGACTGTGTTAAAAAAGCTGTTATCATATTGGGACTGTGTTAAAAAAGCTGTTATCATATTGGGACTGTGTTAAAAAAGCTGTTATCATATTGGGACTGTGTTAAAAAAGCTGTTATCATATTGGGACTGTGTTAAAAAAGCTGTTATCATATTGGGACTGTGTTAAAAAAGCTGTTATCATATTGGGACTGTGTTAAAAAAGCTGTTATCATATTGGGACTGTTAAAAAAGCTGTTATCATATTGGGACTGTTAACGAAGCTGTTATCATATTGGGACTGTGGTAAAAAAGCTGTTATCATATTGGGACTGTGTTAAAAAAGCTGTTATCATATTGGGACTGTGTTAAAAAAGCTGTTATCATATTGGGACTGTGTTAAAAAAGCTGTTATCATATTGGGACTGTGTTAAAAAAACTTATCATATTGGGACTGTGTTAAAAAAGCTGTTATCATATTGGGACTGTGTTAAAAAAGCTGTTATCATATTGGGACTGTGTTAACGAAAGAAGAATATACAGTATATGTAGTTACAAAAACATATATGTAAATACAAAAGGATATATGTAAATACAAAAAGACAAATTTAAATTATCTGCAGAACGACGAGGATCACCTTAAAGCCGGGTGCTGATTGACCAGCCCGTAAAGACCCCAAATAAAGCTGATCCCTGATTGGCTGACACGGTCCAGGGTAGGTTAAAGCCCCTCACTGATTGGCTGACAATGAATAAGCTTAGATTTTATATGCGGTGCCGAAGAATACAGCTCGAATTTTATTGGTTGGTCGCGTAACGTGTTTCGTGGGTGGTTACTGGCAGAAAATCAATTAATGGTGGTTTTTGATTAGGTAAGGTGGGGAGATGGGTGCTTAGATAGATAGACGAACCGGTGGATAGATAGATAGATAGATAGATAGATAAGTTGGTTCGTGGGTGGTTACTGGCAGAAAATAAATTAATGGTGGTTTTTGATTAGGTAAGGTGGGGAGATGGGTGCTTAGATAGATAGACGGGTGGATAGATAGATAGATAGATGGATAGATAAGTTGGTTCGTGGGTGGTTACTTGATGAAAATAAATTAATGATGGTTCTTGATTAGGTAAGGTGGGGAGATGGGTGCTTAGATAGATAGACGAACCGGTGGATAGATAGATAGATAGATAAGTTGGTTCGTGGGTGGTTACTTGATGAAAATAAATTAATGGTGGTTTTTGATTAGGTAAGGTGGGTGGATGGGTGCTTAGATAGATAGACGAACCGGTGGATAGATAGATAGATAGATAAGTTGGTTCGTGGGTGGTTACTTGACTGAAAATAAATTAATGATGGTTCTTGATTAGGTAAGGTGGGTGGATGGATGCTTAGATAGATAGACGAACCGGTGGATAGATAGATAGATAGATAAGTTGGTTCGTGGGTGGTTACTTGACTGAAAATAAATTAATGATGGTTCTTGATTAGGTAAGGTGGGTGGATGGATGCTTAGATAGATAGACGAACCGGTGGATAGATAGATAGATAGATAGATAGATAGATAAGTTGGTTCGTGGGTGGTTACTTGATGAAAATAAATTAATGATGGTTCTTGATTAGGTAAGGTGGGTGGATGGATGCTTAGATAGATAGATGAACCGGTAGATAGATAGATAGATAGATAGTTAGTGTATAATGACGTAATATTATGTACCTTTATATAATCAGTGTTCCTCGGAGCTTTCCCAGTGATTACCACCTCCTCTACGCACGGTACGTAGTACCCGTCTTGCAACACAATCCCACCCCTACTCTGTGCAACTCTCCAACCCAAGAGTGAAACGCAATTCTTAGACGTTCTTCTATTCAACTGCTGAGCTCTGGAACTCTCTCCCAGAATCAGTCTTTCCCTCTTCCTGTGACTAAGTTGCTTCAAACCCCGAGTGTCCAGGCATTTTAGCTCGAACCTCCTTTGATTTTGGCCCTGTCACTCTCAACTCTGGGAGAGGCACTCGCTGCAGGCAGTTCTGCATTTTGTCTCCCTCATCAACATAGAAAACATAATATTTGTCTTTTATATAGCTTTTGTTTCCACTGGTGACGTCATTATAAATACCTTATACCTCTTTTGTTTCCATTGATGACGTCATTATATAAGGCATTTCCCTTGTGTTCCTCTCTCTTTGTTACGATGTTAATATGTCTGCAGTCACTCTTTTGTTCTCTCTCTCTCTCTCTCTCTCTCTCTCTCTCTCTCTCTCTCTCTCTCTCTCTCTCTCTCTCTCTCTCTGTCTGTCTATATATTTCTCTCTCTCTCTCTCTCTCTCTCTATCTATCTATCTATCTATATCTATCTATCTATATCTATCTATCTATCTATCTGTCTATCTATCTATCTATATATATATTTATCTCTCGCTCTCTCTCTCTCTATCTATCTGTCTATCTATATATATATTTATCTCTCTCTCTCTCTTTCTACCTCTCTGTATGTGTATTTATTGAGTGTGTGTGTGTGTGTGTATGTGTGTGTGTGTGTGTGTGTATGTATGTGTGTGTGTGTGTGTGTGTGTGTGTGTTTATATTGGATGTGTGTATTTATTGGGTGTGTCTCTGTGTGCTTATGTTTTTATTGTGTGTTTCTGTGTGCACGCATGTATGATTGCGAGTGTTTATACCTGTATAGGTGTGTGTGTGTAAGAGAGAGAGAGAGAGAGAGAGAGATTATCATGTGTGTGTGTATATTTGTTTATCCCCAAGAAACTGTACACCCCTTACTTATTTTGTCACCTACTTTGCTTGCACTTCAATTACTCTTGTTTGTCTTCCCTAAATAGAAGTGTTAACAAACCGCCTACGATGACGTGGGGGTCTGTATTATGTTGTTCGCTTGAGAAATGCTGGTTAGATAGATAGATAGGTAAATGTGGAGTTAAAATAAATAATGCAACAAAACTAACATGGGAATAAAATAAATTCACATAAATGGAAAATAATAAAATAGGAAGAGATAAGAAACAAATATAATTATAAATAAACATATGATTGAGAGATGTATTTGAACAAGATGTATATATTTTGTATATATCGAACAAATATAAGAAGAAGTGAATGGCAATATCTTCTTACAGTTGCTATTTATCGGGGCAGATAAGATAGGGTGGGTAATCAGGAACCAGTTGTGTGCGTGAGAGAGAGAGAGAGAGAGAGAGAGAGAGAGAGAGAGAGAGAGAGAGATTGTGTAAGTTAAGTTGATTTAATTATATATATGGGTAATTATTATTCGTGTTTATATACATTATGCAGAGAGAGAGAGAGAGAGAGAGAGAGAGAGAGAGATAATAATTCACAATCTTGTCTCCTAAGAAATCCTTACGAAAAAAAATAGTGGCTCGATTAAGATAACATCCACATGTTACTCTAGAAAATTTAATGTTCAATCGTAACGAACTATTGTATGTATATTAAAGTCCTGCCTAATCCCTTGTGGAATTTGACGCATTTTGACTTACTCTAGTTATTGGGAGACGATTCTATTCAATTTAGGAAGACATTATTGAAGCAAGAACTTGAAAGTTAAACAGAGCTGCCATAGATAAATAATGTCCTCTAAATGTTCTATATTCTCGTCCTCCTCCTCCTCCTCCTCTTCTCCTCCTCCCTCTCATCTTATTCTCCTCCTCCTCCTCCTCCTCCTCCTTCTCTTCTTCTCCTCCTCCTCCTCCTCTTCTTCTCCTCCTCCCTCTCATCTTATTCTCCTCCTCCTCCTCCTCCTCTCTTCTCTCCCTCCTCCTCCTCCTTCATCTTATTCTTCTCTCTCCTCCTCCTCCTTCTTCTTTTCTTCTCCTCCTCCATCTCATCTTCTTCCTCCTCCTCCTTCTCCTCCTTTCTGTTCTTTCTCCTCTCCTCTAATCTTATTCTTATTCTCCTCCTCCTCCCCCTCCTCCTCCTCCCCCTCCTCCTCCTCCTTCTTCTCCTTCTCTTCTTCTCCTCCTCCCTCTCATCTTATTCTTATTCTCCTCCTCCTACCCCTCCTCTTCCTTCTCCTCCTCCTCCTCCTTCTCCTCCTCCTCCTCCTTCTCCTCCTTCTCTTCTTCTCCTCCTCCCTCTCATCTTATTCTTATTCTCCTCCTCCTCCTCTTCCTCCTCCTCCTCCTCCTCTTCTTCTCCTTCTTCTCTCTTATCCGGTGCACATCAATAGACAGAAGCTTCCCAAAGTGGCTTATCAACAAATGTGAAGTCCAATGGTCCGCCCGAGAGAGAGAGAGAGAGAGAGAGAGAGAGAGTGTGAGTGAGAGTGTGTTTGTGTCTGTGTATTTTGTGTGAGTGAGAGAGATTGAGGAAGGAGAGAGAGAGAGATACTGTGTGTGGGTGTGGGTGTGGGTGTGTGTGTTTGTGTGTAGTGTCATAATATTATATGGTCCGCGCTGAGAGAGAGAGAGAGAGAGAGAGAGAGAGAGAGAGAGAGAGAGAGAGAGAGAGAGAGAGAGAGAGAGAGGGGGGGGGGGAGGGGAGCAGATTCACTACACTTAACCATTAGTGATGTTCATCTGAGAATGGACATGTGATAATGTGTGTGTGTGTGTGTGTAAGAGAGAGATAGAGAAAGAGAGATAGACCAGTGTGAGAACAAATACAATATTATTATACACATGTGAGACGAATTAACACACACACACTCTCTCTCTCTCTCTCTCTCTCTCTCTCTCCCTCTCCCTCTCCCTTTCTCTCTCTCTCTCTCCCTTTCTCTCTCTCTCTCTCTCTCTCTCTCTCTCTCTCTCTCTCTCTCTCTCTCTCTTAACATATTCAGCGCGGACCATATTTATTATTAAGACGAAGTGACAGATAGATTTATCGACGTATCCCCCTAACAGTAATATATATAAACTAGCGGATATGATACTTAAGGGGAGGTATTTAGTTGGTTCCCTAGACCTCCATCAAGCTTAAAATTACACCCCCTTGAGTCCCTTTCAAGATAAATTTGTACATTTTTCGGTAGAAAAATGTCCCGGCCGAAGGCCGGTTCCTCTTAAATTACAGGCTCGCTATCGCTCGCCAGGATAAAATAGATACCTGAATTGCACGAAAGGTCTTAATATGGGGTGAAAGTTCTTAAAATCGCTAAACTAATGGGGCAAACGTTTTATAATATCAAAAGCAATGGGGCTAAACATGAGGGAGAAAGGGGTCAAGAAAAAAATCCCTCAAGTGGAGATCTCCCCTTAAGGGGGGTCACCGGCTTTTTTTTTTTTTATCTTTCTCTCCTTTTCTCTCTTTCCCTGGCTTGTATCCATTCGGCCCCATTCAGCCTACTGTTTTAAGACGTGTATCCCCATCCAGATGTCGATTTCTTCCTGGTGAGCGATGGCGAGCCAGCATTGTATGGAAAAATCCAGCTTCGCCGGAGACATTTTTCTATCGAAAAATTTACAAATTTAGCTTGCTGTCAAAACAAAAATATATATATGGTGGCTCGCTACCGCTTGCCAGGAAAATATTGACAGTAGGCTGAATGGGGTCGAATGGATACAAGCCAAAGAGAGAGGGAGAGAAAGAGAAAAAAAGCGAGGTGGGCTCCCTTAGTAGTGGATTTATGATACCTATCCTATATATGCCATGGATTCAATATACCCGATCTATATTTTGACATTATATACGCGCCAATGTAAATATGTCATAAAGTGTTTGACTTATTTGTATTTATCCTGTATAACTATTCTATACTTTGCCAATCTCGGCTCTTCAGTATACGCTATAATATAAACTATATTGAGTTTGCAAATGCTAAAAAAACATTTGCTGTTTACATTTCTCTCTACACCACCTCCTTCTAGCTTTTAAAACAAATTTGCACACACATTTACAGGTTCGCTATCGCCATTAAAAAAAATCAACAGCTATATGGCACGAGAGGTGTTAAAACTGACAAAAACATGGAGTGAAGGGTCTTGAAGTAAATGGAGCGAACGTCTTAAATCTAAAAATTCTTAGTCATGACTTTTCTATGCTTTTAAGGGGAGGTTTTTAGTTTGGTCCCTAGATATCCTTCAAGCTTAAGATTACACCCCCTTGAGCCCCTTTCAAGATAAATTTGTAAATTTTTCGGTAGAAAAATTTCCCGGGGGTTCCTTTTAAATTACAGGCTCGCTTTCGCTCGCCAGGATAAACTCGACACCTAAATGACACGAAAGGTCTTAAAATTGACAGAAATGGGTTGAAGGTTCTTAAAATCGTCAAAATAATGGGGGGAACGTCTTAACATTAGAAAAGCAATGGGGCTAAACATGAGGGAGAAAGGAGTCAAGAAAAAAAAAATCTCTCAAGTGGAAATCTCCCCTTAAATCCCTTGAGGGATAAATGCCGCGTTGTGACCTCTAATGATATCGTAAGTCGGGGCATCGGATAGTGAGAGAGAGAGAGAGAGACCTTTTACTCTGTACTCGATATTAGGACTCGTTTTCGACCTATTGGCTACTACACTTACATTCAATATATATATTTATCATCTTAAATGTATCAACACTTTATTAAGGGGACGCTGGCCGTTTGTTTGATCTATTAATTTATTTATTCATATATTTTTTTAGTTTCCTCCCTAGACCTCCATCAAGCTTAGAAAAATACCCCCTAGACCCCTCTTCAAGATAAATTTGTACATTTTTCGGTAGAAAAATGTCCCGGCCGAAGGCCGCTTCCTCTTAAAATTTCTGGCTCGCTATCGCTCGCCAGGAAAAAATAGACACCTAAATGGCACGAAAGGTCTTAAAATTGACAACGAAAGCGAAAGGTGTTAAAATTGCCAAACTAATGGGCCGAACGTCTTATCATCTCAAAACTAGTGGGGCTAAACATTAGGGAGAAGGGGGTCCAGCAAAAACGGTCTGCCTGCCCTTCAGACACTCGTACTCGATATTAGGACTCGTTTTCTATAATATTGGCTACACACTATCATTAATATAATTATATGTTAATTATCTTGAAATTAATATAATTATATGTTAATTATCTTGAAATTAATGTATCTACACTTTATTAAGGGGAGGTTTTTAGTTTGGTTCGTGGATATCCATCAAGCTTAATATAATTATATGTTAATTATCTTAAAATCAATGTATCTACACTTTATTAACCCTCTCAGACATATGACGCGATTTTGAGCCTATTGGGGATACTTTAAATCCTTTGTTACCATCAGGGGTATTTAGAAACCTTTAGTTTAGTTACTTCAACCTCTGCAGTTGTCTTTGAGTTAGCTGTGTTGAGCCTATTGGGGATACTTTAAAGCCTTTGTTACCATCAGGGGTATTTAGAAACCTTTAGTTTAGTTTACTTCAACCTCTGCAGTTGTCTTGAGTTAGCTGTGTTGAGCCTATTGGGGATACTTTAAAGCCTTTGTTACCATCAGGGGTATTTTAGAAACCTTTAGTTTAGTTACTTCAACCTCTGCCGTTGTCTTTGAGTTAGCTGTGTTGAGCCTATTGGGGATACTTTAAAGCCTTTGTTACCATCAGGGGTATTTAGAAACCTTTAGTTTAGTTACTTCAACCTCTGCAGTTGCCTTTGAGTTAGCTGTGGGCAGAAAACTAATTTCGGAGAGGCAATTTATAAGAGTGAGAGAACTCTATTTCTTATTGCTAATCTGGCAACCTCTGCGTCATTAATGCGTGAAAGGGAGGTTTTTAGCTTGGTCTCTGGATATCCATCAAGCTTAAGATTACACCCCCTTGAGCCCCTTTCAAGATAAATTTGTACATTTTTCGGTAGAAAAATGTCCCGGCTGAAAGCCGGTTCCTCTTAAATTACAGGCTCGCTATCGCTCGCCAGGATAAAATCGACACCTAAATGGCACGAAAGGTCTTCAAATTGACAGAAATGGGTTGAAAGTTCTTAAAATCGTTAAAATAATGGGGCGAACGTCTTAATATTAGGAAAACAATGGGGCTAAACATGAGGGAGAAAGGAGTCAAGACAAAAATCCCTCAAGTGGAAATCTCCCCTTAAATGTATCTACACTGTATTAAGACACTCCCTCTGTACTTAATAATAGGACTGGTTTTCTATACATTGGCTTACATTCAATATATTAACCCTCTCCGACATATGACGCAATGTTGAGCCTATTAGGGATACTTTAAAGCCTTTATTACCATCAGGGGTATTTACAACCCTTTAGTTTAGTTACTTCAACCTCTGCAGTTATCTTTGAGTTAGCTGTGGGCAGAAAACTAATTTGGAGAGGTAATTATAAGAGTGAGAGAACTCTATTTCGTATTGCTAATCTGCCAACCTCTGCGTCATATGAGTCTGAAGGGGTTAAAGTCTTCTAGATAATGATTAAATAGTTTGCATTTCATTCCGGATTCTTGCTCTATACTTTATGTTTAGTAATAGTCCAACTACTCTACCTGGCCTATGCTTTAGCTCTGTACACAGGTAATATTATATGATAGGCTGAGAGTCGCCCTAGAGCACCTCTATTATCTCTGTGATGGTGTGTGAGTGGTGGTAATGGTGGTGGTATCTGATAGAGAGAGAGAGAGAGAGAGAGAGAGAGAGAGAGAGAGAGAGAGAGAGAGAGAGAGAGAGAGAGAGAGAGAGAGGGAGAGAGAGAGAGTGAGTGAGTGAGAGAAAGAGTACAAGCACAAGGAAATCAAGCAACACTCTAGTGACCCTTCTAGGTTGCTTGTCCTCCAAAACACTGAGGATCAAGTGTCCAAACAGTGGTTTAGAGTGGGTAAGGGAAAATTGGAAAGGGAACTATTGCCCTGGAGCTAATGTCCGTGGCAGAAGAGAGAGAGAGAGAGAGAGAGAGAGAGAGAGAGAGAGAGATAAACTGAAAGCAAAATATATATACAGAAGAAGATAACAAGAGAAGATGAAGAAAATGGAACAAGTATTAGCCCTAACGCAAGTAAAGCATACACCCAATATATGCTAACTCCAGTGGACGATACGTAACCTTCGGGAGATAACAGCAACATGGTCAGCTGATCAGATAGAGGAGAAGATAGATGAAGAACTGAGACGAAAAATATTGAAAGAAAACAAATAAAGATGAACGAATAGAAAGGTTTAAGACAGGTTGGGTATATTTAATGTTCTAATTTTTTTTATCTCTCTCTCTCTCTCTCTCTCTCTCCCTCTCTCTCTCTCTTTCTTTTGCCGGAGGGTGTGGAGATAGCCTTCTTCTTTGCTATCCTTTCCTTCCACTTTCCCTTACTCTCGGGTTAGCTATCTCTGCTAGAATTAAGTCCTGACCACCTCGTGTGGATCGCAAGGTCTGTGTGCTCAGTATATCTCTGTGAACTTATGTAAATCTCTCTCTCTCTCTCTCTCTCTCTCTCTCTCTCTCTCTCTCTCTCTCTCATGGCCACGGTTCTAATTATGGCCGTACCTGCGCTTCCTCTCAGGTGTAAGTAACTAAGCACATTCTTCCTCGAGGCAAACTCTGATATAAGATACAAACCTGGCCACATAATAATATAGTCGCTCTTGATAGCGTAATGGTTAGTCCATTTATCGAATACTGGGTATCAATCTAATCCTGTACTCAGACCCAACTACACACTCAATAATTTTTTACTCCTAAACTCAATTAAGGGAAGGGTTTTAGTGTGTTTCCTAGACCTCCATCAAGCTTGAAATTACACTCCCTTGACCCCCTTTCAAGATAAATTTGTACATTTTTCGGTAGAAAAATTTCCCGGCCGATGGCCGGTTCCTCTTAAATTACAGGCTCGCTATCGCTCGCCAGGAAACACCTAAATGGGACGAAAGGTCTTAAAAGTGACATAAATGGGGTGAAAGTTCTTAAAATCGCCAAACTCATGGGGCGAACGTCTTAAAATCTCAAAAGCAATAGCGCTAAACATGAGGGAGAAAGGGGTAAAGAAAAAAATCCCTCAAGTGGAAATCTCCCCTCAATGAAATCAACAAATACGTGTAGCAGTCCAGGAATTCGAACCTAGGATGCTCACACCAAAATTCAGTGCATTTATCCATTGAGCTACGAAGACAGTATAACAGTAAAAGAGACTACAGTATACAGGTATATACAGTATACAGGTTGTTGTTGTTGTTGTTCCCCAAGCTGCCTGGCCGAACAGCCCCAAGGCCCCGAGCAAGGCCAAGGCCATAACCGAGCGCCCCACAGAACCCTCCCCGCCGACCACAATAAAGCCTGGGTGACCGAAGCCACTCCATGGCGGGGAGCTTGAGGAGGGTGCGGAAACGCCCGGGAAACCAAAGCCCCACCCAGGGCCCTGTGCCCCTCAGCAATTATGAAGAGAAAGTTGAGGGGCAAGGGAAAAATGTGACGCTTTGGCTTCCAATCTTGGTAGATTGGGAGGTCAATCCACGTTAGAGACGCCGTCACTTGAGATCTAGAAAATATATAAGTAAAAGGAACAGTCAGAGTAAGCTATGGGTATGGCAGAGATTGCTCAGTTCTCACTCTGATAGACCAGCCCATCACCACATGACTAGAACCCAATCCTCTCAGCATCAGCTAGGAAAGGCCCTAGAAAGCCGCCTTTGGCGGGGGGATAGCTCCCCTATTTCAACCCTTTTCGGGGTTGGGCACCCGCCTGTACAGTATACAGGTATAATACAGTACGTAGTTACAGTTGCCCATAATAAGTTCTGCTCCTCTCCGTGATCTTATACGCAAAACATGTAATGCGCGTAAACGAATTTTTGTTTCTGTGTGAGTGAGGGAGACAAAAGGCAAAACTGCATGTAGCGAGTGCCTCCCCCATAGTTGAAAGAGTGACAGGGCCAAAATCAAGGGACGTTCAAGCCAAAATGCCTGGACACACGAAGTTTGAAGCAGTTTAAGTCATAGGAGGAGGGCAAGTCTGATTCTGGGATGACGTGTGTAGTTTCTTAGGCAGTGGTTAAGGGGAGATCTCCACTTGAGGGATGTTTTTTCTTGACCCCTTTCTCCCTCATGTTTAGCCCCATTGCTTTTGATATTATAAAACGTTTGTCCCATTAGTTTAGCGATTTTAAGAACTTTCACCCCATATTAAGACCTTTCGTGCAATTCAGGTGTCGATTTTATCCTGGCGAGCGATAGCGAGCCTGTAATTTAAGAGGAACCGGCTTTCAGCCGGGACATTTTTCTACCGAAAAATGTACAAATTTATCTTGAAAGGGGGTCTAGGGGGTGTAATTTTAAGATTGATGGAATTCTAGGGAACGAACTAAAAACCTCCCCTTAACCCATCTGATTAGTCAACTGGTAATTAATACAAACCAACTCGATACAATTTGGATTATGTAGTCAAAATAATGCATTTGAGGTCAGGTTTTTAGTTTGTTCCCTAGACCTCCATCAAGCTTAAAACAAATAACCCCAAAACACCCCTTCGAGATAAAATGTGTACATTTTTCGGTAGCCGCCATTCATTCATGTTAATTTATATTCTGGCCTACCGATAATGCATGGACTTTTTCTGGACCCCCTTCTCCCTCATGTTTAGCCTATTAGTTTTGTGATTTTAAGACGTTCGTTCCCGTAAGTTTGGCGAATTTGAGACCTTCCGCCCCATTTTCTGTCAATATTAAGACAACACCACAAGCGCTACCCCCTTAAAATGCGGCCGCTTTTGCTAATGATAATGGTGAAGAAGATGATGATGATTATATTAGTGAAGATGATGTTATCTCAATCAACCTTTCCCTCATCCAATGACTTTAAGGGGAGGGTTTTAGTGTGTTTCCTAGACTTCCATCAAGCTTGAAATTACACCCTCTTTGATCCTCTTTCAAGATAAATTTGTAAATTTTTCGGTAGAAAAATTTCCCGGCCAAAGGCCGGTTCCTCTTAAGATTACAGGCTCGCAATCGCTCGCCAGGAAAAAAATCCGACACCTAAATGGCACGAAAGGTCTTAAAAGTGACATAAATGGGGCGAAAGTTCTTAAAATCGTCAAACTAATGGGGCGAACGTCTTAAAATCTCAAAAATAATGGGGCTAAACATGAGGGAGAAGGAAGTTCGAAAAAAAATCCCTCGAGTGGAAACCCTCCCCTTAACTGTTTCAAACTCCGGACATACCTTTAATTTGTCTCTCTGTCGCTCTTTCAATTTGGGGGGTACATAGTTACAGGTAACTTTGCCTTATGTATCCTTCCTTACACATTACAAAAATAACTGTTTTACAAAAATTAAGAATAGATTGATCAGTGCTAGAATAATATATAATTGATTTAGTTGCACTGAATTTCGGTGTGAGCATCCTAGGTTCGAATCCCTGGACTGCCACATGTATTTGTTGATTTCATTAATTGAGTTTAGGAGTAAAGTCGGTTGGTGGAGGTAACATAATAATTCTTAGTAGTCAAGTCCTTCCGTTTGGAGTTAATTATTACAAACATAAAATTAAAGTCATCTGATTGAAAGGGTTAACTATGCCAAAAGTGTTGATTTTATAATATTTGGATTAGGAGTTCAAAATAATGCATTTAAATTATTCTTACTTTATTACTGCGTATAATTTGTACATATTTAACGCGCAATATTAGGAGCGCAGAGTCCACGGTCCCCAAAGTTGTCAAACCAAATATCATATATTAATAATATTCTCGAACGCTCGGCAATATCAATACCCAGCCAAAATAACCCAACGCATTTATAAATATTACCCTTAGCATTCAAAGCACGTCATTTCCACACCTTGGTTCCCTGGAGATCTTATGGAGAAAAACAAATCGGTGATAGTAGATTATCATAGGTGACAGAATTCATATAACTTTATCATTTAGAGGCTGCTAGACTAGTATTGTGGGTACACGTTACAGTTTGAGGGGATTTATTTTCTCGCAAAACCTCCATCAAGCTTGGAGAAAAAAAATCCACACACACACACACACACACACACACACACACACACACACACACACACACACACACACACACACACACACACACACACACACACACACACACACACACACACACACACACACACACACACACACACACACACACACACACACACACGACCCCCTTCAAGATAAATTTATACATTCGTACATGTCCCGGCCGAAGGCCGGTTCCTCCTATATTGCAGGCTCGCAATTGCTCACTAGGGAAAGATCGAAACGTAAATGGCACGAAAGGTCTTAAAACTGACAAAGAAATAGGGTGAAAGGTCGTATAATCTTCAAACTAATGGGGCTAAGCATGAAGAAGAGTGGGTCCCCTTAAAGTTACAGGAGAAAGCGCTTGTGTACATCTGACTAACCTCCCAAAATACCATATACGTGTTTCCTTCAGTCTTAGTCAATATATTTAAATATTTATTGTGTGTGTTAGAAGTGTTGATTGACACCTGGGGTCGATGAATATATTCCTTTATCTTTTAGGGGAAGTAAAAATGCGAGATGGATATTTATATGTTTTTATTATTTTAGACTTTTTGGGGAGGAAGGTTTATGACTTTATTTTCTTATTGTTTTAGGTTAAGTTCAGATAAGTGAAGTTTACTCGAGTTAGGCTAAGTTATATTAAGTTAGGTTCGGATGAGGTAGGTTACCGTCAAGTGGAAATCTCCCCTTAACTCCTTCTGTACCGGCAAAGTTTCTTTATTATATTCTGTCTAAATTTCGACGTTTTTGTGCAGTTTTTAAAGAAGGATCTGTGGTAGTAAACAGAGCTAAGTGAGATAGTTGGATGCCTGTTAGTTGCTAGAGGCCCTTTTTAAACTGAATAAAATCATCTAATAGTAGCCAGAAGGAAGTTAAAAGGACGGTACCGGTAATGAAGGGGTTAAGTTAGCCCCGGTTGAGAGCTACCGATGGAAATCTGCTAGCGGTAGCGAAGATGTCCGGGGAACCTTTCTACGCTGGTATAATATCGGGTGGCTGGGGGGATTCAGGTTTTGGGAAAACACCTGCTTCTTAATTAAAGGTAGTGTTGGGCTTATATGGCGGGACAGGTGAGCTGGAGAGAGAGAGGGTGTGAGAGTGAGAGAGAGGGTGTGAGAGTGAGAGAGGATTTGTATAATGATTGTTCTCGCTGACTAGCATTACGTGTATTGCAAGCTTTAGAGAGAGAGAGAGGGGGGGATTTCTGATGTATGTAAGATAAAAAAATAAGTGGCTGGAAAGCAGGTGTTTTTAAAGGTGTGTGATTATATATGTGTAAGTGTGTGTGTGTGTAAGTGTGTGTGTGTGTGTGTGTGTGTTTATTTGTTTATTTACGAGAAAAAGAGAGAGAGAGAGAGTGTATGAGTGAGAGAGAGAGAGAGAGAGAGGAAGATAGTGTATGTGTGTGAGAGTGCGTGAACGAGAGAGATAGTAGAGATGCATGTTAGAAAGAGATTAAGGGATAAGTAGCAGAGAGGCAGGTGTTTGCTAAGTATAGGCAGGTGTGTGAGGGAGAGAGAAAGGGAAAGGTAGGGTAGCAGAGGAAGCTGTAAAATTAGATAAGAAATGTTTAAGTGGCAGAGATATATATTAGATTAGAAAGTCAAGCATAAACAAATTAAGTACATTCCACGAACGAGGATTTTATATATATATATATGTATACAGTATATATATACAGTATACTGTGTGTGTATCTATATATATATATAGAGAGAGAGAGAGATAGAGAGAAAGAGAGAGCGAGCAGGGGGGGGGGGGGGGGGAGAGATAGAAAAACATTGACAAAATATAAATGACAACAACTGATGAATAAGACACAACAGAGTTATTCCACGACATATCTCTCCCAATATAAAGACACCCAAATGACCGTCACATATGAACCTAATAATGCACCCCCTCCACGAACCTCATTTGTCCTTATACCATCATAACTAGTTTTTCCTTCTCGTACGTCATTCCGCAGTTACAATGATATCCTGTCCTATGTCTTCATTTGTCCTTACTATCATATCACTAGTTGTTCCTTCTCACATGTCATTCCGTGTTAAAGCCTGTATCACACGAGAGATTTCATAGTCAACATTCCATGATCAACATTTGGCTGGCAACATCTCTGGAGTATTTTGCTCTGGTACCGGAAACTAGACCTTTGATGAATGCATTTAGGTAGCAGAAAAATATTGAATGTTTACCTCATGAACTGCCAGACCAGTGTTGAGGATAAATTGTGAGTAAAACAGCGCTCGTGTGATACCGAATTAATGATACCGTGTCCTGTTTCCTCAATTGACCAATTTAACCAAGTAATTTACCTCGGTGATGGACTTTGGTAATTTGAGCCTGATGTGCAGTTTGTCCAGGAAAGGCAAGTTACTGGAGTTCTTGAGTAGGGGATTCAGTTCTGACTATATTCTTGACTTACAGTGTGCTGGCTTAATAATCCAGAAGGGTTGATAGCCTCTGAAGTTCTGTTTTAACTAACTAACTAAGAAAAGGCTGTGGCACACGAGCATCTTCTTCGGCAATGCTTGTATTAGCATTTAAGGACTCATCTTTATACTTTTATGCAATGTAAGAAAGATCTCTAGGGTTCAAAACTATCTCAATTAATTCTCTAGCACAAAATCATCCTAAACTGAACAAAATCGTCTAATAGTAGCCAGAATAAAGTGTCAAAAACGCGTCATAATCCACAAGGGGTTAACAAGAATTATACCCCATTCACTATAGGCAGGCCAAAAATCCCGACCCCCAACTTCTCATAACTCAAAAAACGACTAGAGAAAGCGAGCTAATATTTCTACCATTTGGGAAGAGTTAGCCAGGGAATAGGTGTAGACATTTACAGCTCATTTACTATAGCCATGTTTTAGTTATAGATGATAAAGGTTAATATTTCTGGCCTGCTTATTTGGAACAGGGGATAAAATTTATATCTGCCTAGTGTCATGAATATAAGAATCTCACTAAACAAACAGACACACACAGGGTTTAATATGCACACACGTACACATGAGATGCAAGCAGGTGCATACATACATACATACTGTATATGTGCACTTGCATATATTCACACACATGCATACTGATAAACAAGAAACTTGCACACACACACACACACTCACAAACACACACACACACTCTATCAATCATTCAATTCATCTATCTATCTATCTATCTCTACTTATCATCTATCCATCTCTCAATGTATGTATCTTTCAAACACACACACACACACACATACTCTCTCTCTCTCTCTCTCTCTCTCTCTCTCTCTCTCTCTCTCTCTCTCTCTCTCTCTCTCTCTCTCTCTCTCATTATTGTCTTATGAAGACATACACACCACTCCTCTGCAGTTAACCCTCCAATCAGTCCCCTCCTTAAAAGTCTTCCAAATAACCGTAGAAATTGGGCCATGTATTCCCCCCCCCCCACCCCCACCCCCACCCCCACCCCTCTATTATGTCCCCGAACAAGATCTCCCAGTGTTTTATTATTATTGACTATTATTATTATATATATTTCTTTATTAAGGGGGGACGGGCGTATTTATTTGCTCATGTGTACATCTTTTATAAAACATTTTTTTTAGTTTTCTCCCTAGACCTCCATCAAGCTTAACCTTCCCCCCCCAGACCCACCTTCAAGATAAATGTGTCCATTTTTCGATAGAAATATGTCGGGTCCTCTTAAATTGCAAGCTTGCTATCGCTCGCCAGGACAAAAATCGACACCTAAGTGACACGAAAAGTCCTAATATTGACAAAGAAATGGGGCGAAAGCTCAAAAATCACCAAATTAATCAGCCGCATGTCATACAATCTGAGCACTAATCGGGCTAAGCATGAGGGAGAAAGGGGACCAGCAAAACGACCCATATCTCCCCTTGAGATATAAAACCCGGCTTCCCTATTGTTAGTCCCAGTTATTCCCTTATTGGATAGCCTTTTGGGAGGTTTATAAATAGGGTCCCTCCACTCTTCCGTTTTCCTTGTCGATTTCTTGGAATGTGGATATTTTGCGGCGGGATGACGTTTTCTGTTCTTGGGAGGGAGAGAGAGAGAGAGAGAGAGAGATTATATTTTATTTGATATCATGCACCAAATAAAACACTACATGTACAGTTCCCTGAATTAGTTGCGTTCCTCCATTAGATTATATTTATCAAAGCCAAAATACTGTTATTGAATTCGGAGACTTCCTTGCTAGGTAGTGGTAAATTTACCTTCATCTGCAACTGTTAAAGAATATATAACAATCTAAATTCAGTAATATTGTTTTTACTTCCATACCAGAAATCGAACACGTGTCCACAAAAATAGTCGTCCAGTACCGTGACCATTGCACCACGCCTAATGTTTAATAGTATGACCATAAGTCGTGGTAATATGGTCTTTGGTTCAAACTCGTGCTTCCTTTATGTCTCTTCCTTCCTGGTGTCACAACTCTATCTCGGGCTCTCTATTACTCTTTCTACTTTGGGGGAGACACTTGTTGCAGATAGCTTTGCCTTTTGGTTCCTTCATGCACGGAGAAAAAATATCAACGGTGTATCATTGGTTTGTAGATAATAAGAACAATATATATATATATATATATATAATATATATATATATATATATATATATATATATATATATATATATATATATATACAGTATGTATATATATTATATATATATATAATATAATAATAATAAATATATAATTGTTATACAGTATATATATATATATATATATATATATATATATATATATATATATATATATATATACTGTATATATAAAATAGGGTGCTCTGCAAAGGAGTGTAAGAATGGAATTGTGTGTCTGTGCGTGTGTGTGTGTGTGTGTGTGTGTGTGTGTGTGTGTGTGTATATGAGTTCATGTGTATGTGTGTTGAAGACTATAAGCAAGTTAGTATTTCAAAGCGGCTGTGGTCTATTCCTTGGAAATTTTTGAATAATACATGAGAGAGAGAGAGAGAGAGAGAGAGAGAGAGAGAGAGTGTGTGTGAGAGAGAGAGAAGGAAAGTTAGAGAGAGCGAGTGAAAGCGAGAGAAAGCTCGATCAAGAGAGAGAGAGAGAGAGAGAGAGAGAGAGAGAAATAAGGAAAAATCGAGAGAGAGCGAGTGAAAGCGAGAGAAAGCAAGATCAAGAGAAACAGAGAGAGAGAGAGAGAGAGCACGAGTAGAAGAGAGCTACGGAGTAAGACCCAAGATTGAAAGAAAAAAAACCCAAATCCTTAAATTAATAGTCTCCGTTCGTTCGCAAAGCCCCTCACCCCCCTCCCCTTATCTCTCTCTCCACACACACACTGCTTGCGTATGCTTGTGTTGTAGCCAGCCTCTCTTCTTCTAGCCGGTGTATGTGGGAGAGGTAGATAGATGGATAGATAGGTAGGTAGGTAGGGGGGTAGATGGATAGCTAGGTAGGTAGGTATGTAGGAAGTAAATGGATGGATGGATGGATAGATAGGTAGGTAGGTAGGTAAGATAGGTAGGTAGTAAATGGATGGATGGATGGATAGATAGGTAGGTAGGTAGGTGCGGTAGATGGATAGATAGGTAGGTAGGTAGGTGCGGTAGATGGATAGCTAGGTAGGTAGGTATGTAGGATAGGTAGGAAGTAAATGGATTGATGGATGGATAGATAGGTAGGTAGGTAGGTGCGGTAGATGGATAAATAGGTAGGTAGGTAGGTGGGTAGATGGGTAGCTAGGTAGGTAGGTATGTAGGATAGGTAGGAAGTAAATGGATGTATGGATGGATAGATAGGTAGGTAGGTAGGTGGGTAGATGGGTAGCTAGGTAGGTAGGTATGTAGGATAGGTAGGTAGTAAATGGATGGATGGATGGATAAATAGGTAGGTAGGTAGGTACGGTAGATGGATAGATAGGTAGGTAGGTAGGTGGGTAGATGGATAGATAGGTAGGTAGGTATGTAGGATAGGTAGGAAGTAAATGGATGTATGGATGGATAGATAGGTAGGTAGGTAGGTGGGTAGATGGATAGATAGGTAGGTAGGTAGGTGCGGTAGATGGATAGATAGGTAGGTAGGTAGGTAAATGGATAGATAGATAGATATATAGATATATAGATAGATAGGTAAATAGATAGATGGATAGATAGATAAACAGGTAGGTATGTAGATTGATAAATAGATAGATAAATTAATAGAATGATAGATAGATAGATAGACAGACAGACAGACAGACAGACAGATAGATAGATAGACTGATAGATAGATAGAAAGCCCCCACCACCACCACTCCACCGCTTATTATGCTTGTGGAGTGTTCATCCTTCCATCTTCCCTCCTCCACCCTCCCACATGCATTTATGGAGGTGGTGGTGGTGGAGGGGCTATGTGGTATGTGGAATATTGTATGTGTCAGCTGTGTGTGTGTGTGTGTGGGAGAGCGGTAGATGGTTGGATGGGTAGGTAGGTAGGTAGATAGGTAGGTAGGTAGATGGATGGAGGGGTAGGTAGGTAGGTAGATAGGTAGGTAGGTAGATGGATGGATAGATAAATAGATAGATAGCTTTTATGTAGGTGGTGGTGGAGGGGCTATGTGGTAGGTGGAATATTGTATGTGTCAGGTGTGTGTGTGTGTATGTGAGAGGTAGATGGATGGGTAGGTAGATAGATAGATAGATATATGGATAGGTGTATGGATAGATAGATAGATAGAGAGAGAGATGGATGGATAGATTTATGGATGGATAGATAGATAGATAGATAGATAGATAGATAGATAGAGAGAGAGAGAGAGAGAGAGAGAGAGAGAGAGAGAGAGAGAGAGAGAGAGAGAGAGAGAGAGAGAGAGAGAGAGAAAGTATATACGTATATGTGTGTCCATGCATTTATGTAGGTGGGATGGTGGAGGGGCTATGTGGTATGAGGAATAGGTGATGATGATGGTGGTGGTATTGTAGGTGTGTGTGTGTGTGTGTGTGTGTGTGTGTGTGTGTGTGTGTGTGTGTGTGTGTGTGTGATAGATAGATGAATGAATAGAGAGATAGATTGATAGTCAGATAGCTAGCTGACTGTATATATATATATATATATATATATAGATAGATAGATAGATTTATATAGATAGATAGATAGATAGATAGATGAATAAAGCAAGAAAACAACATAAAAAGTGTGTGTGTGTGATAGATAGATTAATGCATAGAGAGATAGATTGATAGTCAGATAGCTAGCTGACTGTATAGATAGATAGATAGATAAATTAAGAAAAATATAACATTGAAAGTAAATATATGTGTGTGTGTGTGTGTGTGTATGTGTGTGTGTGTGTGTGTGTGTGTGTATGTGTGTGTGTGTGTGTGTGTGATGCAACGAAAAATCGACCGTTGAAGGTGTGTGCGTGTATCGCTATGTAAGTGTTTTGTGTATGAATAGCACGTACAGTATATGTGTTCATAAAAGGATCCCTGTGTGTGAGTGTGTGTGTGTGTGTGAGAGAGAGAGAGAGAGAGTGAGTGAGTGAGTGTGTGTGTGTGTGTGTGTATATCATATACGAACATTTTAAGTACCTCGATATTTTCCTGCCATATTACTTTCCTCCTTTAAAACAAGCGAGAGAGAGAGAGAGAGAGAGAGAGAGAGAGAGAGAGAGAGAGAGAGAGAGAGAGAGAGAGAGAGAGAGAGAGAGAGAGAGAGAGAGAGAGAGAGAGAGAGAGAGAGAGATGGAGGGAGGGAGAGTGTGTGTGTGAGAGTGTGTGTGTGGTTTTACTTCTTGCGTATGTGTGTGTTCGTGTATATGTTCTGAATATGTGTGTTTCTGCAAAGAATATGCGAGTAATGCAAATGAAGATAGTGGGGTACAGAGAGAGAGAGAGAGAGAATATTGCATGTTGCTAAGTTTTCAGTTGCATCCCAATTGCACACATTAACCATCAGATAAGGAAGGACCTACATTTGACTTTATAATTCAAGAACCAATAACATCTCGCAGTTCTGTGTTTCGTGATTTCGTTTGTACTCTACCCTGTTCCAATTAAGTAGGCCAAAACTTGCGAACACTAACCTCTC
This sequence comes from Paralithodes platypus, assembly GCA_032716605.1. Lineage (NCBI taxonomy): Eukaryota > Metazoa > Arthropoda > Malacostraca > Decapoda > Lithodidae > Paralithodes > Paralithodes platypus. The sequence goes on along the minus strand of CM064485.1, from coordinate 68,181,884 downwards.
TATCTCCAAAAAATGGGCTAGAGCAAATAGGTTGTACTTGTCCACACCTATTCCCTGGCTGACGCTTCCCAAGTGGTAGAAATATTAGCTCGATTACTCTAGTGTGGCTGTGTATATGTACTGAATATGTGTGTGTTTGCAACCTGAGTATTGCAAATGAATGAGAGAGAGAGAGAGAGAGAGAGAGAGAGAGAGAGAGAGAGAGAGAGATAGAGAGAGCGAACGAGAGAGCACTAGAAAGAGAGATACTGCCGATTGCATGCATCTACGGTTTCAGTTGCATCCCAATTGCAGACATCAAGCATCAGATAAAATAACTGCATGTGACTTTATAATGCAGGAACCAAACAACACGAAGGTCAATGTTGTAAGTGTGTAGTTGTGGCATAATTTGTGTGCATTTATTTGATTGTCTGTTATTTTGGGTGTGATTATGTTATTTCGGGTGTGATTATGTTATTTTGGGGTGTGATTATGTTATTTTGGGTGTGATTATGTTATTTTGGGTGTGATTATGTTATTTTGGGTGTGATTATGTTATTTTGGGTGTGATTATGTTATTTTGGGTGTGATTATGTTATTTGGGTGTGATTATGTTATTTTGGGTGTGATTATGTTATTTTGGGTGTGATTATGTTATTTCGGGTGTGATTATGTTATTTTGGGTGTGATTATATTATTTTGGGTGTGATTATGTTATTTTGGGTGTGATTATGTTATTTTGGGGTGTGATTATGTTATTTTGGGTGTGATTATGTTATTTTGGGTGTGATTATGTTATTTCGGGTGTGATTATGTTATTTTGGGTGTGATTATGTTATTTTGGGGTGTGATTATGTTATTTTGGGGTGTGATTATGTTATTTTGGGTGTGATTATGTTATTTTGGGTGTGATTATGTTATTTTGGGTGTGATTATGTTATTTTGGGTGTGATTATGTTATTTTGGTTGTGATTATGTTATTTGGGGTGTGATTATGTTATTTTGTGTAAATTTGTGTGTGTTTTTCTGTGTTTGTTTGTGATTTTGTGTTATTAAGTACGAGTTTGGTGTGATTCTATGTGTGTGTGAGAGAGAGAGAGAGAGAGCGAGAGAGAGGATTGCATGCATCTACGGTTTCAGTTGCATCCCAATTGCAGGCATCATGCATCAGATAAAAGAACTGCATGCGACTTTATAATGCAGGAACCAACAACACAAAACTCAGGTGTGTGTGGTTGTGAGAATTCATGTGTATTGTTGTGATTTAGTGTGAATATTTGCGTTAATTTGAGTGTTTCTGTGGCTTTGTAGGACTTGCTTGGTTTATATAGATTTAACCCTCTGAAGCTCTGACGCATTTTAGCAGTTTATGTTGGCTATCATTAGACGATTTTATGCAGCTTAGGAAGGATCTGTGGGTATTAAAAGGGTAAATACTGTCTTAATCAACCCTTTGACTTCCATATACCGATACTAATCTGCATAAAATCGTCTAATAGTAGCCAGAAACAGAACAGAAACGCGTATTGGAGCTTGAAAGGGTTAATATACAATGTATGAGTTCCAATGTGTGTTTTGTTTGTGTTAGACAGAGAGAGTGTGTGTGTGAGTATCTGTGTGTGTGTGTTTCTTCCACGTGTACATTGCTTAGTAGAAAGAGAGAGACCAAAAGAAGATTGCATGCATCTACGGGTTCAGTTGCATCCCAATTGCAGACTACAAACATCAGATAAAAAAATGCATGTGGTTTTATAATGCAAAATCCAACAACAGGACCCTCAATCTTGTAGGCGTGTGTTTGTGGGAGAATTTGTGCATTATCCGTGATTTTGTGTTGTATTGTGTGTGTTGTTCTGTGATTTTAGGAATGTTTGTGTGATTTTGAGTGAATTTTGGTAATTTTGTATGCGTTCGTGTGATTTCTTGTGTTATATTAATGTTGTAATATTGTGTTGGTTTCTAAGGATGTGGTGCGTGTAAAGTGTTCGATGTGTTTATTTGTGTTATTTACTCTATTTGTATATATATTTATCTGTTTGTGTGTTTGTTCGTGTGTCCAGGCATTTCGACCCCAACGTCCCTTGAATTCGGCCCTGTCACTCGGGAGACACTCGTTACAGGCAACCTGCCTTTTGTCTCCTTTTTACACAAAAGACAAAAATATAGGTGTGTTTGTGTGTATGCCTGGAAGTGTGGTGGGAGGGCTTGTGGCTTTGGCTCCGCTGCATGTCTGCCTGCCGAGATCGGAACCTCTCCGGGTGGTCAGGGGCCGGGGGAGTGCTGGAGCGACCTTGGTAACCCTGGTCTCTGGGTCTTCTCCTGGGTGACCTGGATGTGTGAGAGTTTTTTTTTTTTATCTGTGTTTATTTTTTGTTTTATGTTGTTTTTGTGTTTTCCCTGTTCTTGCTCTGTCTTGAGTCGGCTACCCCCAAAATGGGGATTGGGCCTGAGCATATAGATAGATAGATAGATAGGTGTGTATGACACTGTTTTTGTTACCAAGGTACTGCAAAGGAATAAGAGACGGAGATAATATTGCAAGTACGGTGTCGGTAATAATTCATGCCTCAGCTGCCATTGCGTTTGGCTTACTCTGTGCTGTATTAATGTCTGTCAGATGTTGAATAGGGTGGGCAAGTGTAGGAACATGTTGGTATACCTCACTCGAAACGAAGAAATCATGTTTAGATATTGCTGATACCAATTATTGATCAAAACATACTTTGGTGCCGAGACATCACTTATTAGGCCGACTGTACCTACGGTTTCAGTTGCATCCCAATTGCAGACATCAAGCATCAGATGCATATGTGTGTTTGTGTGTACGTTGCTAAATATGTGTGTTATTGCAACCTGAGTACTGCAAATGAGAGAGAGAGAGAGAGAGAGAGAGAGAGAGAGAGAGAGAGAGAGAGAGAGAGAGAGAGACTGCCGATTGCATGTATATACGGCTTCAGTTGCATCCCAATTGCAGGCATCAAGCATCAGATAACAAACTGCATGTGGTTTTATAATGCAGGGACCAATAACAGGACCCTCGATCTTGTAGGTGTGTGTTTGTGGGAGAATATGTGTGTTTTGTATGTGATTTTGTGTTTTTTGAGTGTGTTGTATTATATTGGGTGTGTGTTTTTGTAATTTAGTGTTATTCGGTGTGTGGTTCTGTAATTTTGTGATATTATTGTGTACAAATTTGTGATTTTTTTTTTTTTTTTTTTTTAGTATTGTGTTATCTTGTGTTGTTGTGATGTGTTTATTTTGTGTGTTTTTATCTGTCATTTTGTGGTATATCGCGTGTGTTTTGCGTGATTTGAAGGAGTCTGTGTGGTTGTCTGTGATTTTGTGAGAGTTGATTTTTACTGTTCGTTCCTTGTTTTTATGTGTGTGCCTGTCATGAATATATATATGTATATCTGGGTTTGTGTGTGTGTGTGTTTGTGTTTGATTGTCTGTGTGTTTGTGTGTGTGTGTGTGTGTGTGTGTGTGTTATATAAGTAGTTATGTGTTTCAGTGCATATAAGTTTACTAATAAATATTTCCTTTTTCCAGGTAGGTGAGGCTGCTTCAGTGATAAATTAACAAAATAGAGTGAGTATAAGGTTAACAATAGTAAAAAAATAGTAGTTGCAAATAGTAAGAAAAACTAGTCACAACGGAAATAATAATAGTGAAGAATAGTGAGTAGGTCCATATAAATAAAAAAATATATATACATAAATAATTATATACATAAATATATACCTATATAAATACCTATATAAATACCTATATAAATCATCCTGGTTTACTGAAAGAGATATGAAGCATTGTTGCATGAAATTGCAGATGCGTGTTGCCAACTGCCCGGGATTCTCTTGGTGTTGGCCGTATAAGTTCGTGAACACCCTCATGTATTTCGTTATGAAATTATATTTCGGATAACTGGACCTTTTCAATAATAAGGCGTTTTTTTTTTTCTGTTATACTGTACATAATATATATTATTATATACATAAAAAAATGTATACGACCATCCCCCCTTAAATGTATACGACCATCCCCCCTTAAATGTATACGACCATCCCCCCTTAAATGTATACGACCATCCCCCCTTAAATGTATACGACCATCCCCCCTTCAATGTATACGACCATCCCCCCTTCAATGTATACGACCATCCCCCCTTAAATGTATACGACCATCCCCCCTTAAATGTATACGACCATCCCCCCTTAAATGTATACGACCATCCCCCCTTAAATGTATACGACCATCCCCCCTTCAATGTATACGACCATCCCCCCTTAAATGTATGCGACCATCCCCCCTTAATGTATGCGTCCATCCCCCCTTAATGTATGCGTCCATCCCCCCTTAATGTATGCGTCCATCCCCCCTTAATGTATACAACCATCCCCCCTTAAATGTATACGACCATCCCCCCTTCAATGTATACGACCATCCGCCCTTAAATGTATACGACCGTCCCCCCTTAAATGTATACGACCATCCCCCCTTTAAATGTATACAACCATCCCCCCTTAAATGTATACGACCATCCCCCCTTAAATGTATACGACCATCCCCCCTTAAATGAAAAACAATTTGCATACATAAATCAATTCAGGTGTTTGTATAATATAAGAACAAAAATGTAAGAATATAATTATGTCCATGTACTTTTGTGTGTGACTGTACCTCTAATAATACTACCGGTTATTGGCGAATGGCTTGTTTGCGTGTTGCGCAGAGAGAGAGAGAGAGAGAGAGAGAGAGATAGATAGAGATAGATAGATTGTACAGACCAACAGACACACGACAGAGACATAAAGATTCACTGTGTGTGTATGCATGAGTAAATATAGATATGTAAGTACTGTACATGCGTATTAGTATGTGTGTGTGTATGTGTGTGAGTGTGTGTCTGTGTGTGTGTGTGTGTTTGAATGAGTGAGTATGTGTGTGTGTGTGTGCATGTCAATGAGTAAATGAGAACACGTAAGATAGAACAAGCCAAATTCAACGTATTCAAACCAATAATTCTTCCCTCCCTAAAAAACAAAAAAGAAAAAAAGACAAAAAATTAAACACCTCGCGGCTAAACTCGCTTAGATCACTATCCGTTGAAATCACCTGTGACTCGCATTTTATTACCGCCATAATTGGAGGTATTATTCTTGCTTAATATTGCAACTCGCTATTACTGGAATTAATTTGTATGCCAGAACAATGTAATATGTGTTTTGATAGCGTAATGCATAAATGCGCGGAAGTTTGGTGTGAGTATCCTACGTTCGAGTCCTTGGAGTGCCACCTGTATTTGTTGATTTCATTAATTGAGTTTAGAAGTAAAGTTGGTTGGTGAACAAATATGAATTAATACATTGAATTGTTTTTGGTGTATACAGATAAAGGCAAAGGGAAAAGATGTATATATATACAAAATACGATTAGACATTTTCTATTCATAAATGCCAGCTTTAAGGGGGGGATGGTTCATTTTTTTGGCCGATTTTTTTCATATATTTATTATATTTTCAGTTTCCTCCCTAGACCTAGCTCGATTTACTCTCGTCGTTTGTGAGTTATAGAGGTAATACTTCTACCATTTACTCCCGTCGTTTGTGAGTTATAGAGGTAATACTTCTACCATTTACTCCCGTCGTTTGTGAGTTATAGAGGTAATACTTCTACCATTTACTCACGTCGTTTGTGAGTTATAGAGGTGATACTTCTACCATTTACTCACGTCGTTTGTGAGTTATAGAGGTAATACTTCTACCATTTACTCACGTCGTTTGTGAGTTATAGAGGTGATACTTCTACCATTTACTCACGTCGTTTGTGAGTTATAGAGGTAATACTTCTACCATTTACTCACGTCGTTTGTGAGTTATAGAGGTGATACTTCTACCATTTACTCCCGTCGTTTGTGAGTTATAGAGGTGATACTTCTACCATTTACTCACGTCGTTTGTGAGTTATAGAGGTAATACTTCTACCATTTGAGCAAGGTCAGACAGGGAATAAGTGTGGAGAGTTACAGCCCATTTGCTCTAGCCCTATTTGAGTTACAGAGGTTATGGTTCATGATTTCTGGCTTACCTACGTCTATGCTTTTGCCACACCGAAAATATGGATATTTACACCATACGAGGAGGAGGTGCACTTTATTGGTACCGTTTCGAACATAGCTTCATCATGCCATTTCCTAATGAAGCTACATGCGAAACGTTGTCAATAAAGCGCTCCTTCTCACACGGTGTTTATAATATATTTATATATAATATAATAATATTCATTCTGTCTTCTTTATTAAGCAAATTTATGTCACACCGAAAAGATGATTATACACCTTTAAAAGTTTTGGCTTACATATTTGGAACAGGGTATAGATAGGTCCAGGGGTCATTGACAGTCAGGAAGAGGGCCGGGAATTTCCGCATTCTCTCCTTTTCTCTCTTTCCCTGGCTTGTATCCATTCGGCCCCATTCAGCCAACTGTTTTAAGACGTTTATCCCCATCCAGGTGTCGATTTTGTTCCTGGCGAGCGATAGCGAGCCAGCATTTTATGGAGAAAACTGGCTTCGCCAGAGAAATTTTTCTGTCGAAAAATTTACAAATTTAGCTTGCTGTCAAAAGAAAAACATATATATGCTGGCTCGCTACCGCTCACCAGGAAAATATTGACACCTGGATGGGGGTAAACGTCTTACTGAATGGGGCCGAATTAATACAAGCCAAAGAGAGAGGGAGATAAAGAGAAACAAAGCGAGGTGGGCTCCCTTTAAGGAAGAGTGCCGGGTATTTCCGCATTCTCTGTACCCCATGCGCTTTGTCAAAAACCTGTTGCCTACCCAAATTTGGATGATAGGTCTCAGTCTCTTGGTAACAGTGAGTCAAAATGTCTCCCATTAACCCATTCAGTACTGGCAACGTCTTTTTAATATTATTCTGGCTATATTTAGACGATTTTGTGCACTTTAAGAAGGATCTGTGGTAGTAAAAAGGGTTAAGTGAGATAGTTCGAAGCCCGTTAATTGCTGGAGGCCCTTTTAAGCTGAATATAATCTTAAAAGGACGTCGCCGGTACAGGAGGCGCTATCAGAAACCTGTTGCCTACCCAAATTCGGATGCTAGGTCATCAGGGTTAGTTGATAGCTTGGTAACAGCGAGTCAAAATGGCCCATGTTTGCTCATTGATGTGTGCGCGTAAATGTTCATCACTTTTGGGTTACAATTAGACATAAGAAGAACATAAGAACATAAGCAAATGGGAGTCTGCAGAAAGCCGATTGGCCCACACAAGACAGACTTTCTTTAGTTGGTAATCCATCTGGGTTTTTTTTGTTTTTTTTTTTTGTTTTTTTTTATGACTCAAATAGGTAAACACAATCTCAATAATCCCTCTTAATAACATAGGTCCTTCTTAAACTGCATACAATCATCTAATGTTAGCCAGAATCAAAGGTATAAGGGCGTCATGGTCTTGAAGTGGTTATAATGCTGTTTGTCCCTTCCTTAGCTGTATAAAATCGTCCAATAGCTGCCAGAACATGATGACAAGGACGTCCCTGGTACTCAAAGGGTTAATGGCGCGGTTTCTTTCCTGTAGCGCCGTTAGGAGACGTTTCCGGATACACCTCCATGGCAGGAAAAAATATATATTTTGGTGTTATCTATCACTCATTATAACATGTACAGTACACCCTCTCTCTCTCTCTCTCTCTCTCTCTCTCTCTCTCTATATATATATATATATATATATATATATATATATATATATATATATATATATATATATTTATATATATATATATATATATACTGTATATATATATATATATAATATATACAGTATATATATATTTTCCTCAAGCCAATATCTAAGTAATTGCTAAAAGTGTGTGTGTGTGTGTGTGTGTGTGTGTGTGTGTGTGTGTGTGTGTGTGTGTTTGTTTCCACTTTTTTTGTAATTATATCGTAGGTTCCATGGCAACCCTATGTTACGAGGCAGTTACTAAGCTAGGAAGGTATATTTTGCGAACATTTACCCAATTACACTTCCAAAGAAAAAAAATATATATGGACAAAAATACACGTATACGGTATATACTTCTTCTTGTATTTTACACCGCCTAAACCCCTAGGAAAACCGGTACATCCCGTGTTTTATGCGGGTATAGCTGTGAGCCCAAACCCCAGCAACACAGGAGTGATAACAATGGCTGGCTAGGAGGCTCTGTGCTGTGTCATTTATGTGTGTTGGGATTTATAGGGTATTATTATTACTTTAGGGATATTACTTTACTTAAGGGATCATACTACAATTTAGGGATATTACCTTACTTTAGGGAAATTGCTATTATTTTAGTGATACAAATGGCTGGCTATGATGCTCTGAGGTGTGTCATTTCTGTGTGTTGAGATCTATAAGGTATTACTATTATTTTAGGGATATTACTTTTCTTTAGGGAAAATACTTCACGTTGAAAAGTTGACAGAATTAATATAAAGATCATATGAGGAGGAGCACTTTATTGACAACGTGTCGCAGATATTGACAACGTGTCGCAGATAGCGTCTTCAGACAAGTGACCTGAAGAAGCTATCTGCGAAACGTTATCAACAGAATGCTCCTCCTCTATCTGGTGTATATATTAATTCTCTTAATATAAATTTTCACTGGTGACTATTATTGACAAACATTAATTAAGCTAATTTTCTATATTATACTTACTTTATCTTAGCAACTTAGTCTTAGTCTTTTGCAACTAATTTATTATAATTTGTTTTAATTTTACTTCATAGACTGTATATATATATATATATATATATATATATATATATATATATATATATATATATATATATATATATATATATACCTATATATATATATATATATATATATATATATATATATATATATATATATATATAGAGAGAGAGAGAGAGTTTTTTCGGGGTTTTTTTTTTTGAGGGGGACTATTATTTTTGGCACTGAGTGATGTTTGCCGACTGGTGGTGCGGAATGACAATTATGAGCGGGTAACTTGGCAACCCGTAGGTGATTGTGGGCAAACACGCAACGCGGGCCTTATACGGTGTGTGTGAGAGAGAGAGAGAGGGGGGGGGGGAAGAGAGAGAGAGAGAGAGAGAGAGAGAGAGAGAGAGAGAGCGGGAGGGGGGGGGAGTAGAAATATGGATACGTGGAGAGAGAAAAATAATAGATAGTCAAAGAGATCGAAAGATGGATAGATAGATAGATAGAGAGAGAGAGAGAGAGAGAGTCTGTGTGTGTGTGTGTTTTTTTTTTTTTTACCGTATGTATGCTGTGCGTGTGTGTGTTTGTCGTCGTCGTCGTTGTTGTTGTTGTGTGAGAGAGAGTGTTGTTTCTGTTGTGTTGTTGTTGGTGTTGTGTGTGTATGGGTGTGTTGTTTTTGCTTGGTGTGTGGCTGAGCACCCATTAAAACATGTATCACACCCAAACCTGAAATTTAAAGGTGTTTTATATTTCAAATGCAATAAGTGTATTTGTGTGATATATGTATTATTCGTGTGATATATGTATTATTCGTGTGATATATGTATTATTCGTGTGTACTAAATATGGCTATTACGGTATATATGTAAACATGAATACGAAATTAATACGAACGAACGAACTTTTATTTGGAGATTTCAGCAAGTAGTGATCCTAAGTTAGTAAAAACCTAAACAAGGACAGCTTCTCTAACATGGTCAAAACTGGTCCACCTGACTATTTCGGACTCGTATTAACGTTTATAATACAGATATATGTTGAATATCGAGAGGTACTAATCTGCATATATTTTCGATAAAAATATAGCCATGGCTCCTTGAAATACCTGCTTGGAAGGTATATTTGCTATCATTATCATATTTCGTTCGCTCGCTCTCTCTCTCTCTCTCTCTCTCTCTCTCTCTCTCTCTCTCTCTCTCTCTCTCTCTCTCTCTCTCTCTCTCTCTCTCTCTCTCTCTCTCCTCCATAATGCTCCAGGGGTATACACTCGCTGATTTGCATATGTGGCCTTCGTAATGGGGAGGTAGGTGAGCTACATAGAGCTACATAGATACACAGACCACACAGACCTCAAGGTCCTTACTAGGCAGTCTGGCCTGGTAGCAAACTACTAATATGCATATATTCACATACACACATCCACATACATACATCTACAATATATATATATCCTATATATACACATACATTACACATTACATACATTACCACACACATATATACAGTATATATATCCATACTGTACAGTGCACATACATACATATACATACATTTTTTTTTTTTTTTCTTTTTTTTTTTTTTTTTTTTTCTTTATTTTTTTTTTTTTTCATTCATATCACCCCAGCCCCCTCTGCAGATAGCGGTCAGAGCCTTGCCCTTGAAGGCGTTTTATTGTGTCGCTCTCCACCACTCTCGCTGGTAGTTTATATTCCCACTCTGTCGCCACACTGTAGGTGAAGAAACTCTTTGTGACATCTAGGTTGCCTTTTTGGGTTTTTAATTTCATTCCATTTCCTTCCCGCGAGTTTGCTTAGTATTGTTTAATGTGAATAGTGGACATTTACATTTCGACTTTGTCGAAAACCTTGTTAGTATCTTAATAGCCACTCAATAAGCTGACCCCTCAACCTCCTCTGTTTTTTAATGAGAACACGGGTTCAATCCGGTGTTGTAAGTTCTTTCTTCATATGGTTTAATTTTCTTAATGAGGGTATCATCTTCGATCGCTCTACGCTGTACTGACTCGAGTCTTACAATGTTCCTTGATCATATAAGGTGGACCAGAACTGCACACCCATATTCAAGGTGGGGCCTCACCCATAACCCCTTTTTTGAACAGTGGGCACTATTACGTTTTCATGTTTATATGTAAATTTTCGTTTAATAAAGCCCAATGCTATGTTTGCCTTATTTGACAGCTGCTATACATTGGGTCGGAAGTTTTTAGGTTTTCAGATATTAGTACACCCTAGGTCTTTTACTACCGTTTGCGGTTTTATTTGTTTGCCATTCATTTCGTATTTGTATTTCATAGTTCTGCTACCAACCTGCAGCAACTCTGACATTTATCGACATTGAAGGGCATCTCTTGACCATTTTTTCGACCACTCTGATATCTTTGTTTTAAAATCACAGATTGCCAACGCATTTCTATCATCTCATCTTCGTTCAGGACTGTATTTCCTATTTTTGTATCGTCGGTGAGAGAGAGAGAGCGAGAGAGAGAGAGAGAGAGAGAGAGAGAGAGAGAGAGAGAGAGAGAGAGACATGATAAGGTATACCAATGCAGAAGAAAAGTTGGATTGAAACATTGCAATAAACAACCCTACAGACAAATGAGGTGGACTGATATTGATGCTAAACCAAATATAGCAAATAAGTAAATGAAAATGGTATATGAGAAAAAAAAAAATTGTATTGTATATATATATTTATATACCGGTATGTATTTATCATTATTATTATATTTTATTTATATATATATATATATATATATATATATTTATATATTTTATATTTTGTTTTGTAGTAAGGAGAGACTCTATATTAGGGAGAGATCATGTGTAATATGCCATAATGTAGAAGCCGAATAATATATCTCGAAACACATATACATTGTGGATAATATGCAACACGAATTAAAGCTTGGACACACATTTTGGTTAATAAGGTTGGGAATGGGAACAATATATATTTGAAATACGAGAAGTGACATTCAAGAAGAGAGAAAGGGAGAGAGAGAGAGAGAGAGAAAGAGAGAGAGAGAGAGAGTGAGAGAGAGAGAGAGAGAGAGAACAGTGAAACAGATCCATACAGGTATGCTAATGCAGTGGTGCAGAGTGTGTGTGTGTGTGTGTGTGTTACTAAAGCTTTAGTTTGAATTGTTTTCAAAATACAAACATTAGAAAAGGAAAGTCATGCATCTTTGCCAAAACAATGGCTATACAGCAGATTGCATAGAACGTGGACAATTATTGTAAGCTGGGTTTATGATGGTGTATTATTCTTATGTTCACTTTAGGTAGCATCAAACTATATTGCACTGTAACACAAGAGAGAGGAGAGGGGGGAGAGGATAGATACGAGGAGAGAGGAGGAGAGAGAGAGAGAGAGAGAGAGAGAGAGAGAGAGAGAGAGAGAGAGAAGATGAGGGGAGAGAGAGAGGGAGGGTGTGGTGGGGGGGGCCGGCGGAGGGGGAGGAGGGGATACGGGGAGGGTGGGGGGGGAGGACTAGAGAGAGAGAGAGAGAGAGAGAGAGAGAGAGAGAGAGAGAGAGAGAGAGAGAGAGGTGAGGCTGCAGCAACAAAAAACCCAGTATGGAAATGAAACAGGAGAGGCACAAGACTCCTCCAGGTGGAAGAAGAAGAAGAAGAAGAAGAAGAAGAAGAAGTAGAAGTACGGGAAGGAAACGCAACGTAGGAAGATTTTGTTATATAGCAGTGAGGTAAGGTGATGATTGTGATAATGCTGAAGCCGAAGAAGAAGAAGAAGAAGAAGAAGAAGAAGGAGGAGTAGGAAGATACTTGGAAACGAGAATCAAGATAGTAAAGATTCGAAATATTTAAGAGAGATAACAATGAGGTGCTAAGTGTAAAGCATGATGATGGAGGGAATGTGGATGAGAGGAGAAGGAAGAGAAATGTGTGATAAAGATGGAAGAGTGATGATAGTAGTAGTAGTAGTAGTAGTAGTAGTAGTAGTAGTGGTAGTAGTAGTAGTAGTGGTAGTAGTAGAAGACTTGGGCACGAGAATCAAGATAGTTAGGATGTGTAATAGCGAAGAGAGTTGAATAGGAATTAGAAAACAGGAGGAAGGTGGAAGATGTGAGGAGTAAAGTAATAGAAGAAGAAGAAGAAGAAGAAGAAGAAGAAGAAATATAAGCAAGAGAAGAAGAAGAAGAAGAAGAAATATAAGGAAGATAAGAAGAAGAAGAAGAAGAATAAGGCTTGGAAACGAGACTCAAGATAGGAAAGATGTGTAATAGAGAAGAGAGTTGAATAGCAATAGAAAACGGGCAAGAATTTATAATGATGATGGTTGTGATAGTGGTAATACTAAGAATGATGAGGAGAAGGGGAGGAGGAGGAGGAGGAAGGTGTGATGAAGAAGAAGAAGAAGAAGAAGAAGACTGGGAAACGAGAATCATAACTAGGAAAGATTCGCAATATGAAAGAGAGGTGAGGTAATAAGAATACATAATGAAGATGGTGTTAATGATGAGAGGAGACGGAAGGGCTGGGAGACTGCGATAAAGAAGTAATAGTGGCCGGGGACTTCTACATATCTTGATGTAAATATACCCAGAAAAGTTGAAACAATTAATATAAACACCCTATGAGGAGGAGCACTTTATTGACACCCTATGAGGAGGAGCACTTTATTGACAACGTTTCGCATAGAGCTTCATCGGGGCCAATGAAAGTTAGGTTTGCTTACGCCTGATTATGCGAAACGTCAATAAAGTGGTCTTCCTCATATGGTGTATATATTGATTCCACATAGCTGATCCCCCTCTCAGTTTCCAATATATATCAGAAGTATATACCACCTTTGGGTGACAAAGGCTCAACAAACATGTATGCATGGATGTATTTGAGTTTTCTTTAGGATTTTGAGCGGGTCCTCTCATGGTCCTCGTTTGGTTGACAATGGAGGCGTGCTATACAAATGGATTATCCGAGTTAAAATGACAAGGCAATCATTTG
>CM064485.1:68102615-68168071 GCA_032716605.1 Paralithodes platypus | reverse complement strand
ATATTTTAAATACAAACCCCTCCTACCCTCTCCTATCTAACCTGATCGAGGATGATAGATGTATAATGAGGGTTGCCAACAGGTTTTACTCGTATTTTTAATAGTTGCCCCCGAAAATTATTATTAAGTGATTTTTGTTTTACCCACTTTTTCCTCATCCTTAGCCCGTCAGGTTGTGAGATTTGAAGACGTTCGCCCCATTAGTTTGACGATTTTAAGACCTATCGACCCAATTCTTTGTCAATATATTGTCAATACCTTTCGTGCCATGTCGATTATTTCCTGGCTAGCGACAGCGAGCCTGCAATGTAGGAGGAGTCGGCCTTGTGCCGGGAAATTTTTCTACCGAAAAATGTACACATTTATCTCGAAGGGGGGTCTTGAGGGTATATTTTAAGTTATATTCATGAAACTAAACCCCTAGATAATAATAAATAAATATAAAACCTGTGTAAATAAATAAAACTAATAATAATACACAAATACAAGAAGTCTCCTATATAACATGTTCGAGGATGTATAATGCGGGTTGCCAACAGGTTACACTTGTATTTATAATAGTTTCCCCTGAGAATCGTTATTAACCATGACTCCCTATCTTAAATAAACTTGTAGATTTAATAGAAGATTTAGGAAGTGGCCTGGCTTTTGAATACAATGTATGTATTAATATATTTTAATTGTCTATTGGTAATTCATTATCTTATCTATATATTATTCTTGGCTTTTGTGTTATAATTATTTATTTGGGCTTTTCTTTTTATTATAATCTTATATGGGATTGTGGTTGCTGTATGTTAAAGTCCTTCTCCAAATATATATATATATATATATATATATATATATATATATATATATATATATATAGAGAGAGAGAGAGAGACAGAGAGAGAGAGAGAGAGAGAACAAACAAAAATCAATATAAATCATTTTTTTTCGGACGCAGTATCATAAGCCAATCAGATCGAAGTAAAGTACACTAATTAAAAGCGACCATGTGCAAATTGACCAGATTAAAATATATAGACGAGAAACAGAGAGAGAGAGAGAGAGAGAGAGAGAGAGAGAAAGAGAGATACTTGAATTTGTCAGTTGTCACCCCCAAGGTCTTGTACACTCTTAAAGCTTAAAAGGGGAGGTTTGTTTGTTTTCCTGGACCCCCTTCTCCCTCAGGTTTAGCCTCATTAGTTTGGCGATTTTAAGACCTCTGTGCCATTGAGGTGTAAATTCCTTCCTGGCGAGCGATAGCGAGCCTGTAATTCAAGAATCTTGAAGGGGGGGGGCGGGGTATTAGCGTATTTTTTTTAAAAGCTTGATGGAGGTCTAGGGAGGAACTTAAAAATACTAATAACACGATAAATAAATTAGAAAATATATATACCGCCCCTCTTAAATATATATACCCCCTCTTAAAGCGTCCAAGTGTAAAACAAAATAAAATACATAAAACATTTAAAATAAAAAATAAATAAAAATAGACTGGATAATAAACTCATTGATACTGTCAGTTGTCACCCTGGTCTTGTACGCGATTGCTCAGCTGTCATGTCCTATCATCATAATTCCAGCTTTGATTGTCTCTTTGGTAAGAAGCATATACCAGTTCTTAACCCATGCAGTATACGAAGCCATTTTGTCATTCATTTGGTTATCACGAGACCCCCCCCCCCCGCCAATCCAAACAAACAAATATATATATACTGTATATTTAAAGTATTAGGTCAAGTATCAGTACTATACACTATTTCTCATCTTCGTTCTTTACTATGAATTTCCTAGAAGAAATTGTCTCATTCTGCTGGGGACCTTGTTTCCCCAACTAAATTTCACGCCGACCCAAGGTTGGAGGGATTGGTGGGTGGGGAGAGAGCCTTCTGCTTCGTTGACTTTCACTGTGTAGTAAATCTCATGTTAGAATTTAGTCCGTACTGCCTATACTCGGTTTCATTTCATCTGACGTGACGTAAATTGAATCACTTGGCAGCTAATTTCTCGATACTTAATGGAAAAATATGAATCCACTTTGTCTCTGCATCCTATTAAGACCAAGTTTATATAATTAGCACCATATTTCACTACAAAATCTTCAAAACATCTGAGAAATCTTGATGAGAACTTTGTAATTTACCGTCAGATGAAATGGAACGGAGTATAGTAAGGACCGCAAGGGATGTGCAGTCTGTGTAACTCTCTCTCTCTCTCTCTCTCTCTCTCTCTCTCTCTCTCTCTCTCTCTCTCTCTCTCTCTCTCTCTCTCTCTCTCTCCTTCTTCTTCTTCTTCTTTGCTAACCTTTCCTTCCACTGTCCCTTACTCTCGGGTTAGCTATCTCTACTAGAATTAGGTCCTAACCACCTCGCTGGGCTCGAAAGATCTGTGTGGTCAGTGTATCTATGTAAATATATATACATTTCTCTCTCTCTCTCTCGTTTATGGGGGTACGTGGTCAGTGTATCTAGGTAAACCTCTCTCTCTCTCGTTTATGGGGGTACGTTTTTAAAGAGAGTCACCTCTCTTTGTTTACACCTAACCCTCTCCTAACCATCCCCGAACGACCCGACACGAATTATTTCCCATCTTTAACCCCTATAATTTCCATCATAATTTCCAAATAGATATGCCGCCTCCGAGCGATAAAAACTCGGGGAAATTAACTACAAATAATCCCGGGTGGTAATAAGGTTTTATTATTAACTGGTCATTTCGTTTGCAACCCACTTCACCCACAGTTTTTATTGACGGGTTCAATTACTCAACTCTGACCAAAATCATTGTGGAGATGAAAACCTTCAGTCTAATATTTTTTTTTTCAAGCAGCCTAGTAAGGATCATTAGGTCTGTTGTTGCTTGCTTTCCTTTGTATTCCTTTGTATTATACAATTTTGTTTTACCACTAAATCTCAATCAGTGCAATTTCTATTAGGGTCAATCAAATTAGGGCTATCTTACTGCAAAGTCCAAAACCTAAGCTAATTTCACAGCAAGGGACTTCTGGGGTTCTCGAAAAGAGGTTCCAGTCCTGACGTTATTCTTGACTGACAGTGTGCTGGCTAAATAATCCAGAAAGACTGATAGCCTCTGAAGTCCTATTTTAACTAAAAAATAAAAGATGGATGGATGGATGGGAGGATGTAGATGTGGGTGGACAAATTGATAAATGGACGGATGGATAGATAGATGAATGGCTGTATGGACTAATAAAATGGGTAGATATATACCTAATAAAAAATAAAAAAATTACCTGGGTTCGAGTCCCCATACCGAACCACCCTTAATAATTTCCTCCCCCGTGGTAAAACTCTCATAAATTAAGGGTGGAGACAGGCTGGGGTATTACCCCTCGTGAAACAGACCATGGGAGGATCAGATAAAGGGTTAGTGTCGCCTTTATGATCCATTAACCTCTAACCCATATTGCCATACCCAAGAAAAAAAAAAAAAAAAAAAATTCTCCCTCTCTGACACACACACATGCACACTCACTCACTCACTCACTCACTCACTCACTCTCACTCTCTCTCTCTCTCTCTCTCTCTCTCTCTCTCTCTCTCTCTCGGACACACACACACACTCATACACACCATTACAAACACTGCCAACAACTACTTTATTGTGCAATGTTATTTGTAATTTGATCTCGATTTAAGTAAAACGTCAACCGAGAAAAGCAATATTTTTGTGAAGTCTACGATTTATATTTGTCATAATCCATCATCATATATATATATATATATATATATATATATATATATATATATATATTTAATGCTAATGTTCTTGATACACAGCAATATATTTATGATTTGTTATTCGACCTTCGTATAAAAATTACAGGTAAATTAAGTCATTCATCATTTGAGTTTGATAAATTAGATCAATAAATATAACTAGATAAATAATCCTCACAAAGTTCTGCACTATTCATTGCACTTGTTTTATTTTACTGTTATTATTATTATCATTATTATTATTATTATTATTATTAGTATTATTATTATTATTAGTATTATTATTAGTATTATTATTATTATTATTATTATTATTATTATTATTATTATTATTATTAGTATTATTATTATTATTATTATTATTATTATTATTAGTATTATTATTATTATTATTATTTTGTTTTGACCTCGGTACATTTGAACTAAGCGACAGAGGCAACATTAATGTGTTATATCATTCAAGTGTGCTATTATTCTATTTAATTTTCTATTGTATATGCCTTATTAAATAATTAATTTAATTTACTTCTTTTGTATTATTTATTATTTGTTCTAATCAATTTCCTTTGGTTATATATTTGTTTTAAGGTTATATTCCATTTGTCTTATTTTCATCTATTTTCTTTATTTAATCAGTTACTGTTATATATTTTTCTTTAATTTGTTTATGTATTTTTATTTATATATTTATTTTATTATATTGTATTTATTGTTTTGTTACCTTTCGACCTCGCTACATTATAACTGAGCTTCATACGCAGCACTATTAAGGTGAGGTATTTAGTTTGTTCCCTAGACCTCCATCAAGCTTAAAATTACACCCCCGTGAGTCCCTTTCAAGATAAATGTGTACATTTTTCGGTAGAAAAATGTCCAGGCCGAAGGCCGGTTCCTCTTAAATTACAGGCTCGCTATCGCTCGCCAGGATAAAATCGACACCTGAATTGCACAAAAGGTCTTACTAGGGGGTGAAAGTTCTTAAAATCGCTAAACTAATGGGGCAAACGTTTTATAATATCAAAAGCAATGGGGCTAAACATGAGGGAGAAAGGGGCCAAGAAAATAATCCCTCAAGTGGAGATCTCCCCTTAATCTCTCACACCAGGAATGCAGTTATTTAGCCCATTAGTTTTTGTTCTCTTAAACCCTTCTTGACGTTTTCTGTATTTGATTTCAGCTCGATTTAGACGATTGTGTGTAACTTAGGAAGGAGATATGGTAGCTAAAAGGATTAACTGAGATAGTCTGTAGCCTTTTAATGGGTAGACGTCCTTCCTAAGCTGAATAAAATCGTCTAATAGTAGCCTAAGGAATGTGAAAAGGACGTCGCCGGTACAGAAGGGGTTAAGGGGTGTGACTCCTCTGGTACCTTAAGAGGGAGGGATGGGTTTTCTGGTCTCGCTTCTCTCTCATATTTAGCCCCATTAGTTTTCAGATTGTAAGACTTTCACCCCATTAGTTTGGCGATTTTAAGACATTGAGTCCCTATTTATTTGTCAATATTAAGACCTTTCGTGCCATTTAGGTGTCGATATTTTCCTTGCGAGCGACAGCGAGCATGTAGTTTAAGAGGTTCCGGCCATCGGCTGGGAAATTTTTCTACCGAAAACTGAACTAATATATCTAGAAGGGGAATTTTAGAGAGTGTTTTTTCAGCTTGATGGAAGTCTAAGGATGAAATGTATAAATATCAAAATGTATAAATATCAAAATGTATAAATATCAAAATGTATAAATATCAAAATGTATAAATATCAAAATGTATAAATATCAAAATGTATAAATATCAAAATGTATAAATATCAAAATGTATAAATATCAAAATGTATAAATATCAAAATGTATAAATATCAAAATGTATAAATCTCTCTAGAAGGTGGACGTTGGGTGTGTGTGTTTTTAAGCTTGATGGGGGCCTACGGAGAAAACTAAAGAATGATAAATACATTAATAAAGCGACCAATACATAAACTCTTCCCCCCTTAAGGGGAGATCTCCACTTGAGGGATTTTTTTCTTGACCCCTTTCTCCCTCACGTTTAGCCCCATTGCTTTTGATATTATAAAACGTTTGCCCCATTAGTTTAGCGATTTTAAGAACTTTCACCCCATATTAAGACCTTTCGTGCCATTCAGGTGTCGATTTTATCCTGGCGAGCGATAGCGAGCCTGTAATTTAAGAGGAACCGGCCTTCGGCCGGGACATTTTTCTACCGAAAAATGTACACATTTATCTTGAAAGGGACTCAAGGGGGTGTAATTTTAAGCTTGATGGAAGTCTAGGGAACAAACTAAATACCTCCCCTTAAGGGTGCAACTCCTTCGCTACCTATAAACCTGATTCTCGTAAGGCCCCCAGATCACACGAGATATAGTTTCTGGGAATTGTTGATGACATTTTAGATTCTGGGAGTAATTTGAAGGCTATTGGTTATATATTATTGAGACGTATGCTAACATTTAATGGGTATTTTTTCTTTGGAAATACATACAACTTGATTTCAGAAGGTTGTAGACTAGAATTGCCAAGAAAAGATGACAGAAAATTATGCCCGTGTGATTCCGGTGTTTCTCGTTTGAAGCCCCAACTACTGCCCTGTCAAAGCTGTCTGTTCTCTCTCTCTCTCTCTCTCTCTCTCTCTCTCTCTCTCTCTCTCTCTCTCTCTGCTTAACATTACATCTATCTATTTCTATCTATTTTCTCTATCTCTCTCTCTCTCTCTCTCTCTCTCTCTCTCTCTCTCTCTCTGCTTAACATTACATCTATCTATTTTCTTATATATCTGTCTCTCTCTCTCTCTCTCTCCCTCTCTCTCTCTCTCTCTCTCTCTCTCTGCTTAACATTACATCTATCTATTTTCTTATATATCTGCCTCTCTCTCTCTCTCTCTCTCTCTCTCTCTCTCTCTCTGCTTAACATTACATCTATCTATTTTCTTATATCTCTCTCTCTCTCTCTCTCTCTCTCTCTCTCTCTCTCTCTCTCTCTCTCTCTCTCTCTCTCTCTCTCTCTCTCTCTCTCTCTCTCTCCTTCATATATCAGCCGGTATGTTAAGTGTAAATTCCCTTACACATTTTTTCTCTACTCCATAAAAACTTTCCTTGTGGGCATTTCCTGACCCATAACACACTTCATCCCATTTTCCGGTACGGCCTTTTTAGCCGCAGAGAGTGGAGGGTGGGGAGAGAGTCTTCTACTTTGCTGTCCTATTTTTGTATAATATAAACTATTCCTGTTGAGTAGTATTAAGGCCAGACCACCTAGTAGGGACCGCAAGCTCAGTGTGGTCGAGTATTTGTGTTTCTCTGTGTAACTGCCAGTAGATTGGTAGTTTTAGATAGCCAAACTGCCCTGTAAGGACCAATAGGTCTGTTGCTGTTTGTTCTCCTTTGTATTCTTCCTCCTCCTCCTCCTTCTCTCCCTCCTCCTTCTTTTCCACCACCTCCTCCACCTAGTTCTCCTCCTCCTCCTCTCCCTCCTCCTTCTTTTCCACCACCTCCTCCACCTAGTTCTCCTCTTCCTCCACCTCCTCCTCCTCCTTCTTTTCCACCACCTCCTCCACCTAGTTCTCCTCCTCCTCCTCCTCCTCCTTCTTTTCCACCACCTCCTCCACCTAGTTCTCCTCCTCCTCCTCCTCTTCCTCCTCCTTCTTTTCCACCAATTTCTCCTCATCCACACCTCTTCACCACCTCCTCCACCTAGTTCTCCTCCTCCTCCTCCTCTTCCTCCTCCTTCTTTTCCACCACCTCCTCCACCTAGTTCTCCTCATCCACCTCTTCCTTCACCTCCTCCTCTCCCTCCTCCTTCTTTTCCACCACCTCCTCCACCTAGTTCTCCTCTTCCTTCACCTCCTCCTCTCCCTCCACCTCCTCCTCCTCCTCCTCCTCCTCCTCCTCTCTCCTCCCTTCCTCCTCCTCCTCCTCCTCCTCCTTCTCCACCCCCGTTCTTCTTCTTCTTCTTACAGAGTGTAGCAAAGGAGACACAGTACTCGTTATAAGATGCACTTACTCTCAACACTGTCTTCCCAAAGCTTCGAACCATAACCACACACATTGTCAGTTTTAAACCAGCGTTATTATTAGGTTAACGCCTCTAATTCTCCTTCGTCCAGTGTGTTCTTCTTACACAGTGTAGCAAAAGCCAGGGAGTGCTTGTTAAGGGGAGATTTCCACTTGAGGGATTTTTTTCTTGACTCCTTCCTCCCTCATGTTTAGCCCCATTAATTTTCTAATTTTAAGACGTTCGCCCCATTATGTTGACGATTTTAAGAACCTTCGACCCATTTCTGTCAATTTTAAGACCTTTCGTGCCATTTACGTGTCGATTTTATCCTGGCGAGCGACAGCGAGCCTGTAATTTAAGAGGAACCGGCTTTCAGCCGGGACATTTTTCTACCGAAAAATGTACAAATTTATCTTGAAAGGGGGTCTAGGGGGTGTAATTTTAAGCTTGATGGATGTCTAGGGAACAAAGTAAATACCTCCCCTTAAGTGAGATACTCTTCCCAGATACCGTCACTCAAGACTCTTGCGGGATTTACAGTAGCCTACACCAATAATATTACAGTAGCCTACACCAATAATATTACAGTAGCCTACACCAATAATATTTACAGTAGCCTACACCAATAATATTTACAGTAGCCTACACCAATAATATTTACAGTAGCCTACACCAATAATATTTACAGTAGCCTACACCAATAATATTTACAGTAGCCTTCACCAATAATATTACAGTAGCCTACACCAATAATATTACAGTAGCCTACACCAATAATATTTACAGCAGCCTACACCAATAATATTACAGTAGCCTACACCAATAATATTTACAGTAGCCTACACCAATAATATTTACAGTAGCCTACACCAATAATATTTACAGTAGCCTACACCAATAATATTTACAGTAGCCTACACCAATAATATTTACAGTAGCCTACACCAATAATATTTACAGTAACCTACACCAATAATATTTACAGTAGCCTACACCAATAATATTTACAGTAGCCTACACCAATAATATTTACAGTAGCCTACACCAATAATATTTACAGTAGCCTACACCAATAATATTTACAGTAGCCTACACCAATAATATTTACAGTAGCCTACACCAATAATATTTACAGTAGCCTACACCAATAATATTTACAGTAGCCTACACCAATAATATTTACAGTAGCCTACACCAATAATATTTACAGTAGCCTACACCAATAATATTTACAGTAGCCTACACCAATAATATTACAGTAGCCTACACCAATAATATTTACAGTAGCCTACACCAATAATATTTACAGTAGCCTACACCAATAATATTTACAGTAGCCTACACCAATAATATTTACAGTAGCCTACACCAATAATATTACAGTAGCCTACACCAATAATATTACAGTAGCCTACACCAATAATATTTACAGTAGCCTACACCAATAATATTTACAGTAGCCTACACCAATAATATTACAGTAGCCTACACCAATAATATTACACATTCTATTCAGGTGTTTCGTCAATATTCAGGTGTTTCGTCAATATTCAGGTGTTTCGTTAATATTCAGGTGTTTCGTCAATATTCAGGTGTTTCGTCAATATTCAGGTGTTTCGTCAATATTCAGGTGTTTCGTCAATATTCAGGTGTTTCGTCAATATTCAGGTGTTAAGTCAATATTATTCATTATATATATATATTGTTTGTTGTACTTAAACAAATAGACAGAATGGATTAAAAAACACCATATGAGGAAGATCACTTTAAGGGGAGATTTCCACTTGAGAGACTTATTTCTGGAACCCTTTCTCCCTCATTTTTAGCCCCATTGTTTTTGAGATAATAAGACGTTCGCCCCATTAGTTTGGCGATTTTAAGAACTTTCGCCCCATTTCTGTCAATTTTAAGACCGTTCGTGTCTATTTTTCCCTGGCGAGCGATAGCGAGCCTGTATTTTAAGAAGAACCGGCCTTCGGCCGGGACCTTTTTCTACCGAAAAATGTACAAATTTATTTTGAAAGGGGGTCTAGGGAGTGTAATTTTAAGCTTGACGGAGATCTAGGGAACAAACTAAAAACCTCCCCTGAAGATCAACGTTTCGCAGATAGCTTCATCAGGTCACTAATATAGTGACCTGATGAAGCTATCTGCGAAACGTTGTCAATAAAGTGCTCTTCCTCAGATGGTGTTGTTTTTATCTGTTTCATATTGGTCGGTTGTTCATCTGTATTACTTCATCACTATTCATATTTCCTCCTCCTTCTTTTCTTCTTCTTCTTCTTCCCACGTTTTTTATTATTGTTTGTCTTAGTTTATTTCCCGTTTGTCTCTCTTCCATCTTACTCGTTGGATATATATATATATATTTTTTTTTTTTTTTTTTTTTTTTTTCTCTATTCGTCAACCTCATCCACTGCCCTTTCAATGGTGTAACGTAATCCACACCTTTCCAGCTACACTCACTCAAGACTCTTCATAAATATTCACCAACAACACACGTTATATTTAGGTTCATCATTGACATTATCTTATTGTTATTAACCCTCTCCGACATATAACGCGATTTTGAGCCTATTGGGGATACTTTAAAGCCTTTGTTTCCATCAGGGGTATTTAGAAATCTTTAGTTTAGTTACTTCAACCTCTGCAGTTGTCTTTGAGTTAGCTGTGGGCAGAAAACTAATTTTGGAGAGGTAATTATAAGAGTGAGATAACTCTATTTCTTACTGCTAATCTGGCAACCTCTGCGTCATATGTGCGTGAAAGGGTTAATTTGTCTTCTGCAGCATTTTCTTCGTATTTTATTCTACTCATCCTCTTGTCTTCTTTTCCTCTCTCCGTCTTTACCTATCCCCTTTGTCTTCCATTCCCACTCATTCCCACTTATTCCCTTCCATTCCCACTCATTCCCACTTATTTCCTTCCATTCCCACTCATTCCCACTTATTTCCTTCCATTCCCACTTATTTCCTTCCATTCCCACTCATTCCCACTTATCTCCTTCCATTCCCACTTATTTCCTTTCATTCCCACTCATTCCCACTTATTCCCTTATATTCCCACTCATTCCCACTTATGTCCTTCCATTCCCACTTATTTCCTTCCATTCCCACTTATTCCCACTTATTTCCTTCCATTCCCACTCATTCCCACTTATCTCCTTCCATTCCCACTCATTCCCACTTATTCCCTTCCATTCCCACTCATTCCCACTTATTTCCTTCCATTCCCACTCATTCCCACTTATTTCCTTTCATTCCCACTCATTCCCTTCCATTCCCACCCACTCCCACTCATTCCCACACATTCTACATTGTTCTTGGCTTACTTCCTCTTTCATATCCTCCTCCCATGTTCTTCTTTTAAGGGGAGGTGTTTAGTGTGTTCTCTAGACCTCCATCAAACTTAAAATTACACCCCCTAGACCCCCTTACAAGATAAATTTGTACATTTTTCGGTAGAAAAATGTCCCGGCCGAAGGCCGCTTACTCTTAAATTACAGGCTCGCTATCGCTCGCCAGGAAAAAATCGACACCTAAATGGCACGAAAGGTCTTCAAATTGACAGAAATGGGGTGAAGGTTCTTATAATCGCCAAACTAATGGGGCGAACGTCTTAACATATCAAAAGCAATGGGGCTATACATGAGGGAGAAAGGGGTTCAGAAAAAATCCCTCAAGTGGATAATATCTCTCCTTAACACAGTGTAGTACAATTCAGGGCGTACTTGTTCAGATAATAATAATTACTCTCCAGACAGACAGACTCACTCAAGACTGTCTAGATAATCAGTATCACCACTAACACACCTCCTATTCAGGTTCTTCAGCAATATTATCTCATATATTTATATTAATTTTTCGTCTGCTGCCTTGTCTTCCTCATTTTGTTCTATGCCATGTCTTGTTTTTTTTATTTATGCCCGCTTTCCTTCCACTCCCATTCATTATATACCGGTGTTTGTCTTGGTTAAGGGGAGGTATTTAGTTTGTTCCCTACGTTTTCATCAAGCTTAAAATTACACCCCCTAGACCCCCTTTCAAGATAAATTTGTACATTTTTCGGTAGAAAAATGTCCCGGCCGAAGGCCGATTCCTTCTGATATTACAAGCTCGCTATCGCTCGCCAGGAAAATAATTGACACCTAAATGGCACGAAAGGTCTGAATATTGACAAAGAAATGGGGCGAAAGGTCTCAAAATTGCCAAACTAACGGAACGAACGTCTTACAGTCTCAAAACTGATATGCTAAACATGAGGGAGAAGGGGGTCCAGAGAAAGCGACTACCACCCCCTTACAATCATGTACTATGGCTACGAGTTAAATTGAGGCTCTCTATCAACATTTTTCTTTCCCTCTTTTATCTCATTCAGCTTATCATCATCATCATCATAATTTTCTTCTTTTTTTCTTCCCATCATTCGTCTTTGCAATGATCTTTGTTTATTGCTCTTTTTTGTCTTTGCTTTTCCCTTCCACTTCCCCTCTTTATTGATTAAATTATCTATTTTTGTCTCCTTTTCTCTTTCCTCCAGTTCTTGTTCTTACACAGTGTAGCAAAGTCCCTGGGTTGGTTATTAAGATAGACTCCCCGATAACACTCACTCAGAGACACACACACTATCTCTACACCCTATACTCAACTTCTCCATAATAACACTCACTCAGAGACACACACACTATCTCTACACCCTATACTCAACTTCTCCATAATAACACTCACTCAGAGACACACACACTATCTCTACACCTTATACTCAACTTCTCCATAATAACACTCACTCAGAGACACACACACTATCTCTACACCCTATACTCAACTTCTCCATAATAACACTCACTCAGAGACACACACACTATCTCTACACCTTATACTCAACTTCTCCATAATAACACTCACTCAGAGACACACACTATCTCTACACCCTATACTCAACTTCTCCATAATAACACTCACTCAGAGACACACACACTATCTCTACACCTTATACTCAACTTCTCCATAATAACACTCACTCAGAGACACACACTATCTCTACACCCTATACTCAACTTCTCCATAATAACACTCACTCAGAGACACACACTATCTCTACACCCTATACTCAACTTCTCCATAATAACACTTAGCCTACTTACTTCAAGGGTTTGACATTATTGTGGGGTGCCGCAGAGGGACTTGCTTTGTTATATACATTTTGCCAGATCATTATTTTACATGGGTTCTGAAGGAAAAGGAGAGAAGAAAGCTGGATGTGATGGAGATGAGCTGCTTGAGGAGTATGTGTGGAGTTACTCGTAGAGACAGATTGAGGAATGAAGAGATACGTAGGAGAGTGGGGCAGCAGGAACATTTGTCGGCCAGAGTGGACAGAAGGGTGCCGAGCTGGTATGGTCATGTTGAACGAATGGAAGATGAAAGGCTTACACAGAGAATATGTGAGTCAGATACAAGGGGAGATAGAGGGGCAGGAAGACCCCCATTGAGATGGAGAGACTGTGTAAGACAAGCTTTGGATGATAGAGGAATGACTATAGATCAGGCAAGGGAAGTGGTAATAAACAGGAATGAATGGAGAATGTTTGTGAATAGATGAGTGAACACGTGGTCATTTGGGGGAAGGGGTCGGGCGCAAGTTGGACTAGATAATAGTCCATCAGGCGCCTGGCCCGGGAGACAGTTTATATGAAGGCTGCGCTTGGAAGTGTGGTGGGCGGGCTTGTGGTGGTAGGGCTTCGCTACACGTCTGCCTCCTGAGATCGGAACCTCTCCGGGTGGTCGGGGGCCGGTGGAGTGCTGGAGGGACCTTGGTGACCCTGGTCTCTGGGTCTTCTCCTGGATGACCTAGATGTGTGTGAATTTGTATTTTGTTTTTGTGTGTGAATTGTTTTCTGTTATGTTGTCCTTATTCGGGCTCTGTCTTGAGTCCCCCCCCCAAAAAAAAAATAAAAGTGGGGATTGGGCCTGAATATATTACATACATACATACATACATACATACATAGATACATACATACATTATTTTATGTATGCAGTAGAGTTGAGCGTTTGCAGATAATTCTTTGGGTCTTTCCGGTCAATATATGTTGGTGCTATTTGAACCCTCTCCGACATATGACGCGATTTTGAGCCTATTAGGGATACTTTAAAGCCTTTGTTACCATCAGGGGTATTTAGAAACCTTTAGTTTAGTTACTTCAACCTCTGCAGTTGTCTTTGAGTTAGCTGTGGGCAGAACACTAATTTTGGAGAAGTATTAATAGGAGTGAGAGAACTCTATTTCTTATTGCTAATCTGGCAACCTCTGCGTCATATGTGCGTGAAAGGGTTAATATACTGTATAGGTTTAAAGGTCAAACGGTCATAAAGGTGTTGACCAAGATTATGAATCCTACTGATTAAAGTCCCATGACTTTCCCTCATCCTATGACTTAAATTGCTTCAAACTCCGTGTCTCCAGGGCATTTTGGCTCGAACGTTCCTTGATTTTGGCCCTGTCACTCTTTCAACTCTGAGGGAGGCATTCGTCACAGGCAGTTCTGCCTTTTGTTTCCCTCATCCGCATAGAAAACAAAAAAGTTATATATAAGTAACATCCCGTTCTTAACATTAATCATCGATTACAAACCCCAATGTACTTGAATAAACTAATGAAAGCATATGGTCCTCCCGGAATTCGAACTCGGGACACCACACCCAGAACATAAGCACCTAAACCATTACACCACCCTGAAAGTCCCCAAGTAGACAATCACTCATTGCAAGGCCTTTGTTTAACCAGGCTATGGTTGCTAAGTACCTATAAGTAATCCGAGCCCATCTCCTTGCTGAAGGAAGACAGTAGCAATATTTTGTATTATTTTTTTTTTACACCAACCAAATTCACATCTAAACTCAATTAATGAAATCAACAAATACATGTGGCACGCCTAGGACTCGAACCCAGGATACTCACTCTGAAATTCCGCGCACTATGCATTACGCTATCAAGACAGTTAATCAAATGAGCGAGGCGCAAACTAGGTGAGACGCTCTCTGCTGCCTACACCAATAGCAGGCTATTTTGTTACGTTAAGGGGAGGTATTTAGTTTGTTCCCTAGACCTCCATCAATCTTAAAATTACACTCCCTTGAGTCCCTTTCAAGATAAATTTGTACATTTTTCGGTAGAAAAATGTCCCGGCCGAAGGCCGGTTCCTCTGAAATTACAGGCTCGCTATCGCTCGCCAGGATAAAATCGACACCTGAATTGCACGAAAGGTCTTAATATGGGGTGAAAGTTCTTAAAATCGCTAAACTAATGGGGCAAACGTTTTATAATATCAAAAGCAATGGGGCTAAACATGAGGGAGAAAGAGGTCAAGAAAAAAATCCCTGAAGTGGAGATCTCCCCTTAATGGTAACAAGAATAGATGAGATTTAAGTCATCGTGCTGAAGGTTAGTTAAAATAGGACTTCAGAGGCTATCAAAACCTATTGGATTATTACGCCAGCACACTGTCAGCCAACGTCAGGACTGGAGCTTTACTGCGAGAACTCCAGTCCCTTGTTGTTACGTTATAAACCCTTTCAGTACCGGTGATGTCTATTTTATTTTATTTCCGCTCCATTTAGACGATTTTATGAAGCTTAGGATGAATATAGTGAAGCTAATTTTTTTTTCTTCTTTTCTATGTGATTGAGGGAGGCAAAAGGCATAACTGCCTATAGCGAGTGCCTCCCCCATAGTTGAAAGAGTGACAGGGCCAAAATCAAGGGACGTTCGAGCCAAAATGCCTGGACACACGGAGTTTGAAGCAATTTAAGTCATATATACATAATTGAGATAGTCTGTAGCCGTTTACTGGATAACCGTCCTTCCTAAGCTGAATAAAATCGTCCAATAGTGGCCAGAACGAATTTAAAGGAACGATGCCGGCACTGAAGGGGTTAAATAAAACTCTTACTATAATACATTTACCGCGCACATTCCGGCTTTAATAATAACCCTTTGCTTGACGTTAATATCTTAGCAATAATATGTCTCGGGTGTTATCGGTGATCACAAGTGTCGTTCTCTATCACCGCGGCGTCAATGGGAGCGGCCGATGAACTATTAAATCAAGATTAACGCAAGATAAACCAGTATCTTATACATTTAAGGGGAGATCTCCACTTGAGGGATTTTTTTCTTGACCCCTTTCTCCCTCATGTTTAGCCCCATTGCTTTTGATATTATAAAACGTTTGCCCCATTAGTTTAGCGATTTTAAGAACTTTCACCCCATATTAAGACCTTTCGTGCAATTCAGGTGTCGATTTTATCCTGGCGAGCGATAGCGAGCCTGTAATTTAAGAGGAACCGGCTTTCAGCCGGGACATTTTTCTACCGAAAAATGTACAAATTTATCTTGAAAGGGGGTCTAGGGGGTGTAATTTTAAGATTGATGGAATTCTAGGGAACGAACTAAAAACCTCCCCTTAAGGCTTCACCCTCGTATATTCAGCCTTTTGGTTGTTGTTGTTGTTGTTGTTGTTGTTCCCCAGGCTGTCTGGCCGAACAGCCCCAAGGTCTCGAGCAAGGCTAAGACCATAAACGAGCGCCCCTTTTGGTATTATGAGTAGGCTACCAGAGCGGGGTTGGGAATATGTACATGATTAAATTAATATCCAGTATTCGAAAATGGATAATAAGTCGTAGGCGTGGTGGTGTAATGGTTATAGAGTGTTAGAGTCTGTGTGTGATAACCCAGGTTCGAATCCCGGTGGATCACATATATGCTTTCATTAATTTCATTGGAGGTGTTTGGTGTTGGGGTGAAATTAATAAAATATAGATTATTATGTTCTATCCAACAACCAACTCTACTCCTAAAATCGATCAATGAAATATTACAAACACATGTGGCAGTCCGTGGATTCGAACCCAGGACGCTCACACCGAATATCAACACCTTATACATTACACCACGAAGGCAATTAAAGACTGGTGGACTATGAGACTTACCTGGTTTAATCTTTTAATATATTAACCCCTTCAGTACCGATGACGTCCTCTTCATTATATTCTGGCTATTATTAGACTATTTTATTAAGCTTAGGACGGACGTGTAGCAATTAAGAGGGTACAGACTAGCATAATTAATCCTTTTAAGCTACCATATATCCTTCCCAAGCTTCCTTAAATCGTCTAAATGTAGCTGAATCAAATAAAAAAGACGTCGCCGGTATATAAGAGGTTAATGTGCCTTCGATAGCCAGAATTTGGTTTTAATTTATATATATGTATTTTGTGTGGAGAGTGAGCAGAGTGAGTTCTTTGACCTGAATGTTGGTTTGAAACAGTGGTGTGTGATGTCCCCCTGGTTGTTTACTGTATATATAGATGGAGTTATGAAAGAAATACTATCAAGAGCAGTGGATGTTGGTGTATCGCTGAAAAGGGAGGGAAATGAGTGGAAGCTACATATACTGCTGTTTGCGGATGGTACAGTTCTGACGAGTGATAATGAATGGGAGTTGCAGGGTCTGGTAAATAAGTTTGGAACAGTGTGCGAAAAACGGAATTTGAAGGTAAATGCGGGGAACAGCAAGGTTATGGTCTTCGAAAGGGGTGAAGTCACAGTGTGAGGTGAAGCTGAACGGTCAGGCTATGGAGATCGTCAGCTCTTTTAAGTATCTGGGCAGTGTGTTGAGTAAAGATGGGACTGTGGATGAGGAGGTGCGGGAGAGGGTGCAACAGGGGAAGAGGGTTGTAGGAACGTTGAAAGCAGTAACAAGAAATAGGGTGGTCAGTATGGAAGTGAAGAAGTCCTAGCATGACAGTGTGGTAATCCCGACACTAACTTACGGAAGCGAAGCATGGACGTTCGGGAAGAGACTCAGACCAAGAGTGAGAGACGTGGAAATGAGTTACTTGAGAAGTGCGTGCGGAGTTACATGGAGGGATAGACAAACGAATGAGGAAGTAAGAATGAGGTGTGGTGTGGAGGTAGATGTGCTGGAAAGTGTGAAAAGGAACAACTTGAGATGGTTCGGCCATATGAAACGTATTGAAAGTGAGAGATTGACTAAGAGGGTGTACGAGAGCGAGGTGGAAGGACAGAGAGTCGGAGAGGTGCACCGAAGGAGAGGTGGAAGGATGGAGTGAGGAAGTATATGAATGAAGGCGGTGCTGGTTGGGAGGAGGAGCGTCGACTGACTGGGGACAGGTGCATGGGGGCGGTTCGTTCGTGGCCACCCCTTCGGGGATCACGGCGTCAGGCAATAGATAGATAGATAGTATTTTGTGGCGTCATGTAAAGACGACAAGGGATATTTTATGAGCTGGCCATTATATCAAGACTGTTGATAATAAACCCCCGCCTGGAGAAGTGTTCTATGATCATATATTGGGAGTGTCTCCAGAGATTTGTTCTTGTCTTGTATTTTATATAGCATTGCCATCATACTCACACACACAAGCAAGCAAACATATAGGGTACGATGGGATGTTAAGCGCCTTCACTCCCCCCCCCCCCCCCTCTCTCTCTCTCTCTCTCTCTCTCTGTCTTATAGTCATCAGCATTATTATGATGATCACACAAGCAAGCGAGCATATTTATTTGTAGGGTACGATGCTATATCTCCCCCCCCCCCCCCCCTCTCTCTCTCTCTCTCTCTGTCTTATAGTCATCAGCATTATTATGATTATCACATACAAGCAAGCGAGCATATTTATTTGTAGGGTACGATGCTACATCTCCCCCCCCCCCCCCCTCTCTCTCTCTCTCTCTCATCATCAAGCAAACGTACGCGTGTATAGGGTACGATGCCAATTGAACATCCCCATCCCCTCTCTCTCTCTCTCTCTCTCATATCATCATTAACATTACCATAATTATCACACACACAAGCAAGCGGGCGCCTTGTGTTTATACGGTACGATACTATCCCCATACATCAGCCCTGCCAGGTGTACGATACTATCTGCTGCGCAACTCGTGGGACACTAATAAGGTTGAATAGAAAACAGCATGTGATAAGCAGCACTTTATTGGCGACGTTTTGGCAAGTACAATCGCTTGCTCAAGTACAGTCACGAACATAAATACTGCGACACCAACCAGATAATGTTCGCCCCCTTCCTCTCCATAGGTACTGCTAAACTTTACATTCAAACTCACAAGCATGTCTTTGTTTCATTCTGGCTACCGTCATACGATTTTAATCAGCTTACTATAAACCTCTCGTGATGAAGGAGTTGCCGGATCTAATTTGAACTGACGATAAAACCTCTCGTGTGATGTATGTATGTATGTATATACACAGGCACATCCATAACTGAGGGTGGCCGACTCGAGACAGAGCCCGGAAATAATAATAATAACAATAAATAAAACTCACACACATTTAGGTCGCCCAGGAGAAGACCCAGAGACCCAGGCCCATTTGGGGTCTACAGCAAGATTCCCAGGTCCCAGACTTCCCGGAGAGGTTCAGTTCAGTTGAAAGTCGGAAAGTATTAATGCCTTTCCATCGGTACTTCCCTAGGCAGTTATATTTTTATGTTAAATTTATTGTGTCTTTGTCTTTGTGTCGGTCTCAGCAAAGCTTTACTCTCTCGTGTGATATCCTCTTAATAAGGTCTTTCCTACGTTAAATTAAGTTGTCTTACAACTACCAGAATGAAGCAAGAAAACAATACACGTTACTCGACATCATAATTCAATCGTGACCAATAGAGAGCTTTTCTAATCTAAACAAAATCGGTCCTTATTAGCTAAAATATCTGATTTACTAACATATATATAAATACTTCCCATATATATATATATACTTCCCATATTTCACTATAAATCTGAAGGTCATTGCTGCCTGAATCAAGGTAAACAAAACTACCCCACTGATAGGGTTAAACTATAAATATATGCAGTTGATAGTTATATACTGTATAAGGTGTTAACCCTTTCTGTACTGATGACGTCTTTCTCATTTGATATCAGCTACATTTAGACGATGTAATGAAGCTTAGGAAGGGACTAGCTAAAAGGATGAAGTTTAGATAGTCTGTAGCCTTTTAATTGGTCGACGTCTTTCCTAAGCTGAATAAAATCGTCTAACAGTACCCTGAAGACGTCGCCGGCACAGAAGGGGTTAATAGTTAATAGCAACATTTTCGACGCATGCAATCACGAGAGGAATTAAGAGTGGTAAAATGGCGACCAGGTGGCATCAACGCGAGGAGTCAAAGAGCCATCCAGTTCGTCTACTTGAGAGATAGAGATGAAGCTGTCAGACACGTGCACATGGAACAATCCTCTCCCGCGTAACCCTATAATTACGTCCTAACTTATAATTAACCGACGAATCATTAATAAATTATCTATAAATAAATTATATGATGTATGGAAGTTAGTTTATATATAATTATTAGCGTACGTAGGGAATTCTGCGGCGTACACAAATTCCCCATAATTTTGAGATCTCCCATTGTTTTGTTTACCTCTCCTGTGATTTCCCGTGTCGTGAGGGTGGTGTGAACAACAACATATTGACGGATTTTACCCCGATTTCCGGATTATTTACCACGGAATCACAGAAAACGGGAGCGGGGTGAGTGTTGAGAAGCTTTTGTGCCGTGTTTTGGGATTGATATGTATAGGATATATTACGATATTAGCTGTCAGTCCACATCTTGTTTCGCTCCCAGGTATTTTCGCATGTGTACAGGTAATTCCGTTCACATGTATTTTCGCAAGCACATCGTTTCGTCAGTTGGTCCTTTCGCCACCGCACATTTTCGTTTGCAAGTATTTTCGCCCATATGTACTTTCCCACGATTTTTTTTTTTTTTTTTTTTTTTTTTTTTTTTAATTTTCCTGGATATCTTGGTATAATCCTGTGTAGCGGGTGGACCTGTACTTATATCTCAATATTTTGGTAATGTTACAATATATTTTTACATTTGACATTCATATATATAGTCCACTAATATACTAGGTTAGGTTAGGTTTTGGTTAGGTTAGGTTAAGGGGAGGTCTCCACTTGAGGGATTTTTTTCTTGACCCCTTTCTCCCTCATCGTTAGCCCCATTGTTTTTGAGATGTTAAGACGTTTGCCCCCATAAGTTTGGTGATATTAAGAATTTCCGCCCCATTCTGTCAATTTTAAGACCTTTCGTGCAATTTAGGTATCGATTTTATCCTGGCGAGCGCTAGCGAGCCTGTAATTTAAGAGTAACCGGCCTTTGGCCGGGAAATTTTTCTACCGAAAAATTTCCCCCTTGAAAGGGGGTCAAGGGGGTGAAATTTTAAGATTGCTGGAGGAGTAGGAAACAAACTAGAAACCTCCCCTTAAAGATATTGTTCAATGTTTCTTAGTAAATAGGCATCTTAAAAACAGTTACACAGGATCTTACCAATATCTTTTCCGGTACCGGTAACCATCTTTTCCGACTCGGGTGTTTTCATCAACACTTTTTTTCGCCTACATATCTTTCGCCATATTTATTTGCTTGCGCACACTTTCTTTTACAAGTCTTTTCGCTCACACGTCTTTGCATTATTCTGCGGTCACACCTTCGAGGATGAAGGCCAGGTAATTGTTAGCTTGTTCACCCATTCAGTACCGGTGACGTGCTTTTCAATATATTCTAGACACTATTCGACGATTTTATTCAGTTTAGGAAGGATCAGTGGTAGGTCAGAGGATTAAATAGGATAGTCTGTAGCCTTTTAATTGTAAGAGTTCCTTCCTAAGCTGAATAAAATAATCTAATATTTGTCAGAATATAATGAAAAGGACGTCACCGGTACTGAACATGAGGTGTTATTCTATAGCGTCAACTTCGCTTTATCACAATTTCTTTATGCAACTGTTAGCGGTAGCATTCAAGGAGACTACTGCACGACTCTTCTTCTTCTTCTTACCTCTGACCGGGTATAGGCTATCCTAGTGTTTACTACCCTATACCCCTTTGAAAGGACATTAGCCTAACCTAACAACCTTACCTAACCTAACCTAACCTAGTATTATAGGTGGGGGCTGCCGCCCCCACACCCCCGCTTTGACTTAGATTTTTGGTGTATTTGTCTGTGAAGTGGGTATTTTCAATTTGTTGATAACGAAAATCCTCCATGCGGACTATATGGAGAAAAATATGGCGAATCTATTGGTGCCTATTTTCCCTAATAAATTGTTTCTCATAACGTCGCACTACTGTCCTTGAATATTATCCTGTTAGCTTGTTATATGTCCCTCTTCACTCGAACTGTGCTATTTTAGAGCTACATTTTGACTATTTATACGTGTTTGCTTTTTATACGTCAATCCTAATTCATGCAGTGCTAGGCTATTCTACAACATAATCTTTACTATATATTGGTTAGCCTTTCCTACGTCAATCGTTATTAATGAAGTGATATTCTATTGCGGAGTATTGCCTATGGTTAGCTATATAGGCTACATGTCAATCCTCACTCGTACAGTTTTTTTGTGTGTGTGTTGTTTTTTTGGGGGTCATACACTCTATATACAAATGTTTAAATCTTCACTACTGTATATATAATTGTTAGCGAGTATTGCATGTCAGTGTTCGCCGCATGTGACCTGTCAATAAACTCCCTGCTATCATATCAACCTAACAAGACCATATATTTGATGCTGTCGATGTGAATTATAGAACGATAGTTTTTGTTGTAGTACGGTATGATATCGTCTGCATACTTCAGTGCTGTCAGACGTACGATTCTAAGATAGTTACCAATTTAGTGTGTAGCTGTGTAATATCGTTCAAAAGTTGTGTTCTACTTTCACAATCGTAATAGGCACTGCCGTAGGAAATATACATCTCTACACAACATAATATATTATAATAGACCTATTTTTGTATTTTTATTTTATTTTTAATGTTGAATATTGTGTTTTCAAGGACATATATAGATTCCTCTCGTCATTGCGATTCCAACAGTATATTTTTTTTTTTAGATAATTTTTAGGCCCAATAGGCCTGTTTTATTATGAAAACTTCTAAATCACCCATAGACGGGTTATTTATGTATGGATTTTGCTAAATTTTCTAACAAAAGTACATTTTCACCCGCTGAACCCAATGGCACAAACAGCATTCAAATCGGACCAATACTTTAGGATTTCGATTTTGATTTGACCTCCAGAAACGCCCGAAATGAGCACTTTTTCAACTTTAAAAGTCTTCTGTAGCCCAAACTAAATGTCCAAATTAATTATACCTGGTGCCATTCGATTTCTCTCGCCCAACACCTTCCATACATGGTATTAGATTCCATATTAGAAAAGCCATACAGACAGAATCAAACATTATTTTTAAAAAATACCTGGGTTTTAGTCCAGGCGAAGCCGAGTACCTTGGCAGGTCATGTTCAAATTTTGTGTTTTCAAAGATATATGTGGATTCCTCTCGCCGTTGCAATTCCAACATTATAGATTTTTTTTAATTTAGACTATTTTTAGGCCCAATAGACCTATTTTTGTATTTTTATTATATTTTTAATGTTGAATATTGTGTTTTCAAGGGTATATATAGATTCCTCTCGTTGTTGCGATTCCAACCGTATATATTTTTTTTAGATCATTTTTAGGCCCAACAGGCCTAATTTTGTATTATGAAAACTTCTAAATCACCCCTAGACGGGTTATTTATGTGTGGATTTTGATCAATTTTCTACCACAAGTACATTTTCACCCGCTGAATCCAATGGCACAAACATAATTCAAATCAGACCATTACTTCAGTATTTCGATTTTGATTTGACCTCCAGAAACGCCCGAAATGAGCACTTTTTCAACTATAAAAGTCTTCTGTAGCCCAAACTAAATGTCCAAATTAATTATACCTGGTTCTGTTCAATTTATCTCGCCCAACACCTTCCATACATGGTATTAGATTCCATATTAGAAAAGCCATACAACCAGAATCAAACATATTTTTTTTGTTTAAATACCTGGGTTTATTAATGATTGAAACTTGGTATTTATATGACGCAGAGACAAAGTAGTTTCACATTTCTCCATTAGAAATCTCCAGAAATCAGTTAGTTGCTAAGGGACTCTTTCTGGCATATTTTATCTGTTAGTATTTTATTCTGGAATTCATTTGTATGAGAATGTTGTCACCTACGGTACCTTAAGGGGAGATTTCCACCTGGAGGATTTTTTTCTGGACCCCTTTCTCCCTCATGTTTAGCCCCATTGCTTTTGAGATTTTAAGTCGTTCGCCCCATTAGTTTGGCGATTTTAAGAACCCTCGCCCCATTTCTGTAAATTTTAAGACCATTCGTGCCATTTAGGTGTAAAAAAAATCCTGGCGAGCGATAGCGCGCCTGTAATTTAAGGGGAACCGGCCTTCGGCCGGGACATTTTCTACCGAAAAATGTACAAGTTTATCTTGAAAGGGGGTCTAGGGGGACTAATTTTAAGCTTGATGGAAGTCTAGGGAATCAACTAAAAACCTCCCCTTAATTCTAGTCGATAATCTCAAGGAATAATAGCCCCTGAATAAAACGAAATTACGGGAAAATATCGGCTAATGTGAAGCCACCTATATAGTATTGCTATATATTGCTATAAAATGCTATACAAATTGCTATCAATTAATTGCTATAAATATATTGCAATATATAAATATGCTATAAATAAATGCTATACAAATTCCTATAAATATGCTATAAAAATTGCTATAAAAATGTATGTGTAAATCTACCTCGATACTATGTAGATGATGTGGTGGATACAGGATACCCCAGAATAGTTTTGCTTGCTAGATAAATAAATTGCTATAAAATTGCTATACAAATGTCTGTGTAAATGTACCTCTATGATAATGTAGATGATGTAGAGAATACAGGATACCCCAGAACAGCTTGGCTTGCTATATAAATAAATTGTTATAAATAAATTGCTATAGATAAAATGCTATAAACAATCCTATACATATGCTATAAAAAGTGCTATAAATATGTCTGTGTAAATGTATCTCTATACTATGTACTAGATGATGTTGAGGATCTATCTATCTATCTATCTATCTATCTATATGCTCAGGCCCAATCCCCATTTTGGGGGTAGCCGACTCAAGACAGAGCAAGAACAGTTGAGGATACAGAAGAAAAAAAAACGAAAAACATTGCTATAAAAATGTCTCTGTAAATCTTTCTCTATGATATGCAGATGATGTACTTGATATCGGATACCCAGGTCCAGTTTGGGTTGCGAAATTTATACCGTGATAGTTGTCCGATAGCTCACGGTAAGAACAAGACTGGTTTATCGTCAGGACTATAATTCTTGATAGGCCCGCGATCCTTGCCTTGGTACCGGGACATCTCAAGCTGTGTAGACTATTTTTGACTTAGTGGATCCTAACCAGAAGACCCTTTTCGACTTAGTGAATCTCAACCAGTAGACCTTTTCCACCAGTAGATCTCAACCAGTACACCATTTTAATCAGTATGTCTTAAGGGGAGGTTTTTAGTTTGATCCGTAGATATCCTTCAAGCTTAAGATTACACCCCCTTGAGCCCCTTTCAAGATAAATTTGTACATTTTTCGGTAGAAAAATGTCCCGGCTGAAAGCCGGTTCCTCTTAAATTACAGGCTCGCTATCGCTCGCCAGGATAAAATCGACACATAAATGACACGAAAGGTCTTAAAATTGACAGAAATGGGTTGAAAGTTCTTAAAATCGTCAAAATAATGGGGCAAACGTCTTAACATATCAAAAGCAATGGGGCTAGACATGAGGGAGAAAGGGGTCAAGAAAAAAGTCCCTCAAGTGGATATCTCCCCTTAACCAGTAACCATTTCAACCCCGTAGAACCATTGGGACGTCCTTCTTGGCACAGTCATTATGCAACAAGGGTGTGAGTTTGTGTTTATAGACTGTAGACCCAAAGAAGAAACTATAGTTAATATCCTATACCAGTCTTGTCATATGCTTTTTATGGGTAAGAGGAGGAACACTTTATTGGCAAAACGTTTTCAATAAAGTGGTCTTCCTCATATGGTGTTTACATTAATTCGATCAACTTTTCCGAGCTTATTATTATCAATATAGCCAAGGTTGGTCGATCTCTGTTGCTATAGGGTGTCTTCCCACATACCTCTAGATAACACAGGGGCAGGAGGGTCTTATATTATTCAAACTAGGTGCTTGCTGGATTATGCAGAGGAGTGATAAATTCTGCAGGTTGATATAGAAGCAGACGGGTTACGTGGGGCGGTGGGATCTAGTTCAGGCTTTTCATAATATGCTAAACTGGAGAATATTATACAGTATATTTCTGTTGGATTTATATTAGTTTCACTTTATATATATATATATATATATATATATATATATATATATATATATATATATATATATATATATATATATATATATATATATATATTTGAGCTACACAGTTCATACACTCAAGAACCAACGAGAAGTAGTCTACTCTCGCTTCTTACCCCATATCAGCCAAAAGAAAATACCCACGTGATGTTACAATATATATATATATATATAGAGAGAGAGAGATTGAATGTTGTGTATGAATATTAGAGATTAAATCAACTAACAATAGTTGCCGTATGGTTTTAATTTACAGATCAGATATTATTGAAATACTTCCAATAGGGTAAATGTTATGCTCACAGTTGACTACCCTAACTCCCCCCCTCCCCCTACCACCCTCCCCCCCCCCCTCCCTCCCCCTCCCCTCTCCCCTCCCCTCCCCTCCCTCCCCTCCCCTCATCCCCTGGATATATTATATTTATTTGTATTCTTTGTTTTTTCAGGTGTGTGGGAGTTTACCTGAGTGACTTCCGACCGTAGGAGGAGGATCTGCAAGTACCTGGTGGGGTTCATTGGACTTTGAGCTACACAGTTCATACACTCAAGAACCAACGAGAACTAGTCTACTCTCGCTTCTTACCCCATATCAGCCAAAGAAAATACCCACGTGATGTTACAAAATACCACCAGCAGTGTTGTTATATTTGGGAGATGGTAAAATGACGAACACAAATTAAGCAATCGAAGCTTGCCACAAAAGGAAGGACTCCAAAACTCCTTAAGCATACTACTACCATTTTAAAAACCACCTAACCAAAACGTGCCACAGAAGAGGACACTATAAATCATTGACAATACTACAATTTATCATCCAAATAAGTTAGTTACCCACGTAATACTCTAACATTGACGCCTATAAGGACACTAAGCTCATCAAGAATACAGTTAATACAAAAATAAAACGTCGATTCTGTCCCCAAAAATATATACTGTACATGAGATTCCCATGTGCTAATACAAAATGGCACAATCAATGAATCGGTGAAATGACTAATATACTCGTGTATTCTAACACTGTCTCAGAAAAGGACACTATCGCTCATTATGAAAACTACACTTACAAAAACCCTACATAGTTCAAACTTGTCACAGAAAAGACACTAGAACTCATTGGGAATAATCCAGCAAACTCTTGTAAAACACAGTGAATACTACAGGAAAATGTTAAAAATTATAACTATTCGTGAACTATAAACTCTTGAAGTTTTTAAATTAATACCTGAACAAACCAAAATCAACGTTTTTACGAATCAACCATGGGTGATTGGAACATTGGAACATTGTTTAGAAAATTAGTGTATGGAACAAGACTATTTAAACGTTGGTGTTTGGAACATTTGTGATTGGAACATAGTTGAATAGAACGTTAGTGTTTGGGTCGTTAGTGCTTGAAAGTGTGGTATTTGGAACGATGGTGTTTGAAGCGATGCAGTTTGGAATCGGCAGGATCTCAGTCAACGCAGCTCACTAGGTAAGTAGGTCTACTGAACCATTGTTTGGGGAGGTTTTTAGTTATTTCCTTAGACCTCCATCAAGCTTAAATTTACACCCCCTAGTACCCCTTTCAAGATAAATTTGTACATTTTTCGGTAGAAAAATGTCCCGGCCGAAGGCCGATTCCTCTTAAATTACAGGCTCGCTATCGCTCGCCAGGGAAAAATCGACACCTAAATGGCACGAATGGTCTTAAAAGTGACATACATGGGGCGAAAGGTCTTAAAATCGCCAAACTATTGGGGCGAACGTCTTATAATCTCAAAAGCAATGGGGCTAAACATGAGGGAGAAAGGGGTAAAGAAAAAAATCCCTCAAGTGGAGACCTCCCCTTAACCCCTTCTGTACCGGTGTCATCCTTTTAACATTATTCTGACTGTTAGTAGATGGTTTCCATATTTAGCTTCAAAAGGGGCCTCCAGCAATTAACTGTCTTCGAACTATCTCACTTAACCCTTTTTACTACCACAGATCCTTCTTAATCTGCACAAACTCGTCTAAATGTGGCTAGAATAGAATAGACGTCGCTGGTACAGAAAGGGTTAGGCTTGTAATTATGGAAATTATAATAATTATCATTCTGTAAGGTGGTCATAAGATTGACTGGCATACAAATAAATATGTATGCAAATATATTCCACACGTTCATAGGCTGTATAAGAGTTATTATATATCAAAATCTGTGTTTACAAGGATAAATGTAGCTATATGATACCATATATATATATATATATATATATATATATATATATATGCAGGGATATACAATAGCGCATCATATTCAAGATTTATGTAGCAGTTTATGAGAAACACACACACGCACACTCACACACAAACACACGTGCGCGCGCACACACGTCCCATTCATCGTCTCCATTTTACACACGATTCATAAATTAAATTCCCATGACAAATGAGTCACATATATTATTCAGCTTATAGTTCAGAATGACAGGAGAAAGAGAGAGAGAGAGAGAGAGCAAGCGAGAGAGAGATTTTGAGAATGTATAAACGCACTAGAGAAAATTGAATTGAAAAGGAAATGTGTGTGTGTGTGTATGAGAGAGAGAGAGAGAGAGAGAGAGAGCGAGAGCGAGAGAATTAGTCTTATACGTGTAGGAACTTAATTAAATGAGATGCAGGTGGTTAGCCATTCTTTCGTACCTCTCTCTCTCTCTATCTATCTATCTATCTATCTATCTATCTATCTATCTGTCTATCTATCTAGCTGTCTATCTATATCTATCTATCTATCTAGCTATCTATCTAGCTGTCTATCTGTCTATCTATCTATCTATCTAGCTATCTATCTATCTATCTAGCTGTCTATCTATTTATCTATCTCTCTGTCTCTCCCTCTTCGTACCGTAATCTTAATCCTTGTATCCTCCATTTTCATGTTTATCTCAAATCTGAAACTATTAGTACAATTGGCCACAACAATTACCGAACTTACTTACTATCGGTTCGATTCCTAATCACGCAAACACTAATTTGAGCCTGACACTTACTACTGTAGTTCCCATTTTCCTCTTCAATTTAGATTTGGCTCTGTGAACTTACTTGTACAAAGGAGTACAAAGGAAATCAAGCAACAACAGATCTAGTGACCCTTCTAGGCTGCTTGTCCTCCAAAACAACTGAGGATCAAGTGTCCAAACAGACTTGCTGTGTTAATATAATGGCACAATCACTTACCTGGAACCATGTAATGGATATGATAATCTTTGCTATTTCACTTTCCTGCCGTCTATTTTTAGCTCTTAAATTGTCGCTAAAATGCCCATGTACGGTAACTCAGGAAGTCTGGGAATGCGGTTTTGTTAGCCGAGACGACGAACTAAAATAAATTGCTCGAGAATGACAAAAGGGAGCCCACCTCGCTTGTTTTCTCTTTCTCTCCCTCTCTCATTGGCTTGTATCCATTCGGCCCCATTCAGCCTACTGTTTTAAGACGTTTACCCCCATACAGGTGTCAATATTTTCCTGGCGAGCGGTAGCGAGCCAGCATATATACATTTTTGTTTTGACAAGCTAAATTTGTACATGTTTCGATAGAAAAATGTGTCCGGCGAAGCCGGATATCTCCATACAATGCTGGCTCGCTATCGCTCGACAGGAAGAAATCGACACCTGGATGGGGATAAACGTCTTAAATCAGTTGGCTGAATGGGGCCGAATGGATACAAGCCAGAGAAAGAGAGAAAGATACAACAGAAAAAGCCGGTGACCCCCCTTAAAAGTCCATATGTGTAATATATATATACACTATATATATATATATATATATATATATAGTATAGGCATATATATATATATATATATATATATATATATATATATATATATATATATATATATATATATTAGGCGCTACGGGCTAAGATAGATATGATGAGGGGGTGGGGTGGGAGGGGGAGGGCCGGGGGGGCGGGGGGGGGGGTTAAGAGACAATATATTCGTGTACCACAATAGACGTGAGATGAATGTTGATAATAGACAGTAATATAGTTTCAGTTTTTCCTCTTAGCACTCGTTGGTGGTGTGTATAGTGTGACTGACTCAAAGCTTTCATGACTAGTAGCCTACCCCAATAAGACCTTAAATATCTACAGTGTAATCTTGTAAGCATTATTATCGAAGGTTTAGATATGCTTGTTCTTGTCTATTTTCGAGCATTTATTTAGTCCCCCCCCCCCTCCCCCCAGACTCTTTTCAAACTAAGCAAGGCCATCCAAGACCACAACCGCAACTGCACCCTATATATAAGCGTATTATCTGTTTAATTCTTAAGAAGTTACGGCACCGCTAGAGAGAAGAATTGTGTGTATAGTCCATTCATTACAGGTAGGCCAAAATATTTGACCAGTAACCTCTATAACTCATGAACGAGTATGGTAATCAAGCTAATACTTCTACCATTTAGGAAGGATCAACCAGGGAATAGATGTGGAGAAATACAGCCCATTTGTACTAGCCCTCTTTGAGTTACAGCGGTTAAGAGTTTACGATTGAAACTTACAGCCCATTTGTACTAGCCTTTTTTTTAGTTACAGCGGTTAAGGGGAGGCAGACCGTTTTTCTGGACCCCCTTCTCCCTAATGTTTAGCCTCACTAGTTTTGAGATTATAAGACGTTCTGCCCATTAGTTTGGCGATTTTAACACCTTTCGCCCCATTTCGTTGTCAATTTTAAGACCTTTCGTGCCATTTAGGTGTCGATTATTTTCTGGCGAGCGATAGCGAGCCTGCAATTTTAAGAGGAATCGGCCTTCGGCTGGGAAATTTTTCTACCGAAAAATGTACAAATTTATCGTAAAGGGGGGTCTAGGGGGTGTTTTTCTAAGCTTGATGGAGGTCTAGGGAGGAAACTAAAAAAATTATGAATAAATGAATTACTAGACCAAACAAACGGCCAACTTCCCCTTAAGGGTTACGATTTCTGGCAGACCTATAAAGCATGGTTTTGTAGTACATATTTCTCGCTGTGTTTTTCCTGGTGGTGGTGTGGTTGGTA
Source organism: Paralithodes platypus (assembly GCA_032716605.1). Taxonomy (NCBI): domain Eukaryota; kingdom Metazoa; phylum Arthropoda; class Malacostraca; order Decapoda; family Lithodidae; genus Paralithodes; species Paralithodes platypus. Next base: position 68,136,993 of record CM064485.1, on the reverse strand, counting down.
GCTGACCCCGTACATTCCACCATGACCGCAATAACACTCTAATATGTGTCTCTGTAATAAAGTAAATTATGTGTGTTGAATTGCTAAAAGGGAGATGGGCCGGTTTTCTGCACCACTTTCTCCCTCATGTTTAGCCCCATTAGTTTTCAGATGTTAAGATGTTTGCCCCATTAGTTAGTCGATTTTAAGACCTTTTGCCCCATTTCTTCGTCAATATTTAGACCTTTCGTGCTATTTAGGTGTCGATTATTTCCCTGGCGAACGATAGTGAGCCTGTAATGTTGGAAGAACCGGCCTTCGGCCGGGAAATTTTTCTACCGAAAAATGTATAAATTAATCTAGAACGGGGATCTAATGGATGTTTTTTTAAATTTGATGGAGGTCTAGGGAGGAAACTAGAAAAATAATGAATACATTCAAAAATCGCCCAAAAAGTGAACCATCCATTAAATGGGTAACACGAAGTAGACTGGCTTTATATAATATCATTCCTCTGTTTTTCCTGCTAGATATCTCAGTATTAAGTGAGTTTATTGCATGACTCGGTGTTTTGGTCGCAACCACAATCATGCCCCGAAAACGCGCCTCGACCTTAGGCTGTTGGTGTTGTTGTTGTGGTGGTGGTGGTGTTGTTGTTGTTTGTGATTGTTGTTGTTGTTGCTTTTATTGTTTTTGATATTGACATAGTAGTAGTAGTAGTAGTAGAAGTAGTTGTTGTTGTTGTTGTTGCTGTTGTTGTTGCTTTTATTGTTTTTGATATTGACATAGTAGTAGTAGTAGTAGTAGAAGTAGTTGTTGTTGTTGTTGTTGTTGTTGTTGTTGTTGTTGTTCCCTAAGCTGCCTGGCCGAACAGCCCCGAGTCCCTGAGAAAGGCCATGGCCACGATCGGGCTTTCCCACAGAGCTCTCATTGAGTGTAGATTGTGTTGTTGGTGTAAGTGGTTGTGTGAAATGCAGTCTTCTATGATGTGTTTAATGGTATGGGGTGCTGTGTTACATCCCAGGCAGGCGTCGACAACGGAGTCATCCAGTCTCTTCTGATAGCTCAGGAGAGCTGGATGGTGTCCGCATCTCAGCCTGGCCAGGTGGACTCTGTCCTCGCGAGGAAGGGAGGATTCGGAAGGATGGATTTCGGGAGGTCGTGCATGCAGCTGCGTGTTGTCTGTGAGTGAGTGGATGAATCGGTGAGAGATATGAGTATGGATGTGCTTCTGGAAGTTGGTTCGGGGTGGGCAAGGAGGGAGAGAGGACAATAATTGTGTGTGATACCGTGTGCTGGGTGTTGTTTTGATATTTCTTGGTGTCTGTGGGTGTGTTGCCATGTAGTTTAGTGGGTGGTCTTGGTTCGTGGAGGCTGCTGCCAGTAGAAGTAGTAGTTGTTGTTGGTTGTAGTTATTGTTGTTATTGCTGTTGTTGTTGTTGTTGTTTTGAGTGGTACACGAGTCAGCCAAAATCAAGGAACGTTGGATTCAGATTACTTGAATATTCGATGGTCTGAAGAAAGATAATATATGTACCGATATATGTAAATCTAGAGAGAGAGAGAGAGAGAGAGAGAGAGAGAGAGAGAGAGAGAGAGAGAGAGAGAGAGAGAGAGAGAGAGAGAGAGAGAGAGAGAGAGAGAGAGAGAGAGAGAGAGAGAGAGAGAGAGAGAGAGAGAGAGAGAGAGAGAGAGAGAGAGAGAGAGAGAGAGAGAGAGAGAGAGAGAGAGAGAGAGAGCAGGATCACCCTAGATATGACCTCCGCAGGTAAGTCGCGCGTCTATTCTCACAAATTGACGTGATTTACCTGTCCGGCTGATAGTATCTTAGTCTTCACCTGTCTGTCTGTCTGTCTGTCCTGTCTGGGTCCATGGTTCTGTATCTGTCTGTCTGTCTGTCTATATATATATATATATATATCTTTCTATGTATCTGTCTGTCTGTCTGTCTATGTATATATGTATCTAGCTCGATATAGGATCGGTCTTTCAGTCTGTCTAACTACTGTATATATCTATTTGTCTGTCTCTCAACCTATCTGTCTGTTTCTGTTCATGGTTCTGTCTGAATTAAAATCCTTATTCTACCCTACCTTATGTACGATATACGGTATATATTCCACCCTACCTTATGTACGATATATGGTATATATTCCACCCTACCTTATGTACGATATACGGTATATATTCCACCCTACCTTATGTACGATATACGGTATATATTCCACCCTACCTTATGTACGATATACGGTATATATTCCACCCTACCTTATGTACGATATACGGTATATATTCCACCCTACCTTATGTGCGATATACGGTATATATTCCACCCTACCTTATGTACGATATATGGTATATATTCCACCCTACCTTATGTACGATATATGGTATATATTCCACCCTACCTTATGTACGATATACGGTATATATTCCACCCTACCTTATGTACGATATATGGTATATATTCCACCCTACCTTATGTACGATATACGGTATATATTCCACCCTACCTTATGTACGATATACGGTATATATTCCACCCTACCTTATGTACGATATACGGTATATATTCCACCCTACCTTATGTACGATATACGGTATATATTCCACCCTACCTTATGTACGATATATGGTATATATTCCACCCTACCTTATGTACGATATACGGTATATATTCCACCCTACCTTATGTACGATATACGGTATATATTCCACCCTACCTTATGTACGATATACGGTATATATTCCACCCTACCTTATGTACGATATACGGTATATATTCCACCCTACCTTATGTACGATATACGGTATATATTCCACCCTACCTTATGTACGATATATGGTATATATTCCACCCTACCTTATGTACGATATGGTATATTCCACCCTACCTTATGTACGATATACGGTATATATTCCACCCTACCTTATGTACGATATATGGTATATTCCACCCTACCTTATGTACGATATACGGTATATATTCCACCCTACCTTATGTACGATATATGGTATATATTCCACCCTACCTTATGTACGATATACGGTACATATTCCACCCTACCTTATGTACGATATACGGTATATATTCCACCCTACCTTATGTACGATATACGGTATATATTCCACCCTACCTTATGTACGATATATGGTATATATTCCACCCTACCTTATGTACGATATACTGTATATATTCCACCCTACCTTATGTACGATATACGGTATATATTCCACCCTACCTTATGTACGATATACGGTATATATTTATTTATTTATATATATTTTGTGTTTGTTTCTTTAAGACAATTCTCGCCTAGCTGATTCTACAGTATATTACAGATTATCAATGATTTAATCCTCTAAGATAACTTGCATTGACTCAAGTTCCCAATACAACGCAAGCAATGCATGCCGAAATATTACCAATTTATATCCCGATCGAAAAATGCAGGAAAAAACGCTCGTGTGACTGCTTACCCAACATACAGGATATATATATATATATATATATATATATATATATATATATATATATATATATATATATAGTACTAGCCATATTATTAAATTCACAGTCATGTTTATTATATCATGCACCTAAAATTGCATCCTCTTCTTAAGCCAGTCATCAACCCGTGAGACTTGATCAAAATGCACTGCACGTTTACTACAACCATCATTTTCATATCGCGCAAAAAATTAATAACCATATCTGTCTCGCCAAATTGCGATGTGCTGTAGCGTAATCTTGTGCAACCCTAGGCTTCCTTCTCAAGGGGAGATGGGTCGTTTTTCTGGTTCCCTTTCTTCCTCATGCTTTTCCCCATTAGTTTTGAGATTTTAAGACGTTTGCCCCATTAGTTTGTCGATTTTAAGACCTTTCGCCCAATTTCTTTGTCAATATTTAGACCTTTCCTGCCCTTTAGGTATCGACTTTTTTTCCTGGCGAGCGATAGCGAGTCTAATTGTGGAGGCATCGGCCTTCGGCCATGACATTTTTCTGCCGAAAAATGTACAAAATAATCTCGTACGGGGATCTAATCGATGTATTTAGTTTAATTTGATGGAGGTGTAGGGAGGAAACTAAAAATAAATTAATATATAAATAAATAATAAAATACCGGTAATTGGCTATCCAAATTGAATTATGTGTAATTCATGTAATATGTGTAATTCATGTAATATGTGTAATTCATGTAATATGTGTAATTTTTGGTTTGGATGTATTTTTATCCCTACGTGAGCAAGATAAATTACGTTGAGCCCGAAATTGGAAGAGGGAAAATTCACGATTGTAAGGGGAAAAAAAAAATACTTAAGAATTAAGTAACACCCCGTTCTTAACATTAATCATCAATTACAAACCCCAATGCACTTGAATAAACTAATACAAGCATATGGTCCTCCCGGGATTCGAACTCGGGACACCACACCCAGAACATAAGCATCTAAACCCTTAGGTACACCACCAACACAATAGGAGAAGAAATTGTAAATACTATAGAAATTAAAAATAATGTACCGTATAAATCACAAATAAATAACAAAGCAAAGAAAAACCCAGACAATGAATATCGGTGTGAGTATCCTGGGTTCGAGTCCTTGGAGTGCCACATGTACTTCCTCACTCCATCCTTCCACCTCTCATTCGGTCTACCTCTCCCTCTCTGTCCCTCCACCTCGCTCTCGTACACCCTCTTAGTCATTCTCTCGCTTTCCATACGTTCCATATGGCCGAACCATCTCAAGTTGTTCCTTTTCACACTTTCCAGCACATCTACCTCCACACCACACCTCCTTCTTACTTCCTCATTAGTCTGTCTATCCCTCCATGTAACTCCGCACGCACTCCTTAAGTAATTCATTTCCACTGCTCTCACTCTTGGTCTGAGTCTCTCAACCAACGTCCATGCTTCGCTTCCGTTCATTGTTTTACAGTATATAATTATATTGTAAATATATTTTATGCATTAACTTTTAAGCTTCAAATAAGTAAAAACAATATTTTGAGACTGCGGATTAAAGGAGGTGACTGGTAATAAGTTCCTTCTCAATCAGGCTTTCGAAAATATAAGAGGCATAATTTCTGGTTTGGCTGTCTGTTCATCCTGAGATTTTATGGCAACAAGATAAATTATGTGAAATTCACGTTAGCAAGGAAAAAAAAAAATAAGAAAACAAGAAGAAATCGTGAATACTATATATATATATTAATATATAGTAATCATAAATATATAGCAAAACAAAGATAAACCCAGACAATTTATAATACTAACATGGATTGTGTAAATTGTAAAGTAATCTAGAGAGTTTAAAGATAAATATGACTTTAAGAAATACTGCGAAATAAACAACCTCCCTCCTCAATATAACATAGTAAATAGATCTACAAATAACGAATAATATTTAAGCAACTACTATCAATCACTTAGAAATCATATTGTCATCGATATGATTACATAAAACTAACTTTAATAAATAAAAACAGCAAGGTGGTCGGCCCACTAACTTTTCTCTTCTACTGTCTTTCATCTTTCCTATTTTCTCTTCCTTCCCAATCTGGGATCTCTTCTTTCACCCCCTACCTTATAAAAAGAAAAAAGAAAAAAAGAAAAAAAAAGTAAAGTAATCTTGAATACTTCCTTCTCAATCAGGCTGTCCAAAATGTAAGGTGTATATTTTTTAGTTTTGTTGTCTGTTCATTCTTAGATTTTACGTGAGGAAGGTCATTTATGTTGAGCCACAATTTGAAAGAGGGAAAATTCACGATAGCAAGGACAAATTAAAACTCCTCTAGCATAGAAGAAGAAATCGAGAATACTATAAGAATTAAGTAAATATGTCATAGATAAATAACAAAATAAAGGAAACCAAAACAATATGTAATATAAATAATACTATATATTGTGTACATTATAAAGTACAAGTAATATACCGGTACAAATAATATCAATCGTGTGTACAGTAAAGTACTCTTGTGTGTGTGTGTGTACAGTAAAGTACTCTTGTGTGTGTGTGTGTGTGTACAGTAAAGTACTCGTGTGTGTGTGTGTACAGTAAAGTACTCGTGTGTGTGTGTGTACAGTAAAGTACTCTTGTGTGTGTGTGTGTACAGTAAAGTACTCTTGTGTGTGTGTGTGTACAGTAAAGTACTCTTGTGTGTGTGTGTACAGTAAAGTACTCTTGTGTGTGTGTGTGTACAGTAAAGTACTCTTGTGTGTGTGTGTGTGTACAGTAAAGTACTCTTGTGTGTGTGTGTGTACAGTAAAGTACTCTTGTGTGTGTACAGTAAAGTACTCTTGTGTGTGTGTGTGTGTGTACAGTAAAGTACTCTTGTGTGTGTACAGTAAAGTACTCTTGTGTGTGTGTGTGTACAGTAAAGTACTCTTGTGTGTGTGTGTGTACAGTAAAGTACTCTTGTGTGTGTGTGTGTACAGTAAAGTACTCTTGTGTGTGTGTGTGTACAGTAAAGTACTCTTGTGTGTGTGTGTACAGTAAAGTACTCTTGTGTGTGTGTGTGTACAGTAAAGTACTCTTGTGTGTGTGTGTACAGTAAAGTACTCTTGTGTGTGTGTGTGTACAGTAAAGTACTCTTGTGTGTGTGTGTGTACAGTAAAGTACTCTTGTGTGTGTGTGTGTACAGTAAAGTACTCTTGTGTGTGTGTGTGTGTACAGTAAAGTACTCTTGTGTGTGTGTGTGTGTACAGTAAAGTACTCTTGTGTGTGTGTGTGTACAGTAAAGTACTCTTGTGTGTGTGTGTGTACAGTAAAGTACTCTTGTGTGTGTGTGTGTACAGTAAAGTACTCTTGTGTGTGTGTGTGTACAGTAAAGTACTCTTGTGTGTGTGTGTACAGTAAAGTACTCTTGTGTGTGTGTGTGTACAGTAAAGTACTCTTGTGTGTGTGTGTGTTATTCATTCACTCACTTGCTTGTTCGTCAAGGGGAATCCACGCAATGCGAGCTAAGCTCATTATTATCGCGCCTCCTGGGAATGTATTGCGTGAAATGCATGTTAAGTGTTTATGTATCGTTGGAATGGCTGTGGATGTGTGTGTAGTCAGTATTTTAGCCAATTGGCGACATTTGGAAACGAAGGCTTAGGGTTAATCTGTACGGTACCATTCTCACTACGGTACCAGTCTCACCCGAAGGCTTAGGTTGACCAGTAGGTTAGGTTGACCAGTACGATACCCATCTCACGTTGTCACCGATCACCAACCCCAGATGGGACGTCACAACTTCGTCCACTTACACCAGGTTCCTAATTATACTGCTAGGTGAACAGAGGCTACACCGTTAGGAGACTTGCCCAAATGTCTCTTCCCCGCCCGGGTCTCGAACCCGGGACCTTCTGGTTGTGAGCCAGACGCGCTATCAGTTACGCCACGGGGAGGTATGTGTGTGTGTGTGTGTGTGTGTGTATTTTCCAAGCTTCCCATAATCCGCAACATTTATCCACCATTCTAGTTTTTGTTCAATGTAGCTGTCATAAAAACATAAAGATATATATAATAACAGGATCCAGAATTAGAGCCTATGCCGACAGACGCTTTCTCTCTACTAGACCACAAGAAGATTACATGTATTCTTAGTTTGCTAGCCCAACCCACATCCTCAGGTCGTAACGGGGCAAGGGGAAACTTGTTGAGTTCTGCCGAGAACGAGGAATTGGGAAAGGTCAAGATAATTGGGAGAGATCTCGAGACAAAGGGGGCGAGGGGGGTAGTAATATTAGCTTGATTACTCTAATCGTTTATAAGTTATTTAGTTATAGATTTTTGTTTTAACCTAACTATAGTGAATCCACTATACATACAGCTAAAGAGTGGATGATAACAAATAATAAAACTAGAAATAAAGTACAGATTTAACCCCTTCTGTACCGGCGACGTCTTTTTAATTTTCTACTTGCTATAATTAGACGATTGTGTGCCGTTTTAGAAGGATCTGAGGTAGTCAAAATAGTTAGGTGCGGTAGTTCGAAGCCTGTTAATTGCTGGAAGCCCCTTTTTGAACTGAATAAAATCGTCTAACAGTAGCCAGAGTAAAGTTAAAAGGACGGCACCGGTACTGAAGGGGTTAAACATAAAAATAAGGAGGAAAACCAAGGGAGACACTAAAGTTTAATAACTGTTGTGCTATTTATGGAGTGTGTCATGGCTTAAGGGGAGGTATTTAGTTTGTTCCCTACGTTTTCATCAAGCTCAAAATTACACCCCCTAGACCCCCTTTCAAGATAAATTTGTACATTTTTCGGTAGAAAAATGTCCTGGCCGGAGGCCGGTTGCTCTTAAATTACAGGCTCGCTATCGCTCGCCAGGAAAAAATCGACACCTTAATAGCACGAAAGGTCTTAAAATGACAGAAATGGGGCAAAATGTCTTAAAATGTCAAAACTACTAGGGTGAACGTCTTAACATCTCAAAAGCAATGGGGCTAAACATGAGGGAGAAACGGGTCCAGAAAATAATCCCTCAAGTGGAAATCTCCCCTTAACCCCTTCTGTACCGGCGACGTCTTTTAACCTCTATTCTCGCTACTATTAGATGATTTTATTCAGTTTCAAAAGGACCTCCAGCCATGAACAGGCTTCGAGCTCTCTCCCTTGATGCTCTACCGCAGATCCTTCTAAAACCTGCTCAAAATCCTCTAAATATAACTAGACTAAAAAATAAATAGACGTCGCCGGTACTGAAGGGGTTAAGGGGAGGTATTTAGTTTGTTCCCTACTTTTTCATCAAGCTTAAAATTACACCCCCTAGACCCCCTTTCAAGATAAATTTGTACATTTTTCGGTAGAAAAATGTCCCGGCCAGAGGTCGGTTGCTCTTAAATTACAGGCTCGCTATCGCTCGCCAGGAAAAAATCGACACCTTAACGGCACGAAAGGTCTTAAAATTGACAGATATGGGGCTAAATGTCTTAAAATATCCGAATTACTAGGGCGAAGGTCTTAAAATCTCAAAAGCAATGGGGCTAAACATGAGGGAGAAAGGGGTCCAGAAAAAAAGTCCCTCAAGTGGAAATCTCCCCTTAATCTTATGAAAGTTGTTTCCTTCTCAATCATGCCGTCGGAAATGTAAGATGTTTTTTTTTGGTGTGTTTGCTGTTCTTCCAATGGTTTTAAAAGGATCAAGGTCAATCAGCTTAAGGCGAGGCAGACCGTTTTTCTAGACCCCCTTCTCCCTAATGTTTAGCCCCACTAGTTTTGAGATTATAAGACGTTCGGCCCATTAGTTTGGCGATTTTAACACCTTTCGCCCCATTCCGTTGTCAATTTTAAGACCTTTCGTGCCATTTAGGTGTCGATTATTTCGTGGGGATTGATAGCGAGCCTGCAATTTTAAGAGGAACCTTTCTTCTGAAAAATGTAAAAATTTATCTTGAAGGGGATGTTTTTCTTAGCTTGATGGAGGTCTAGGGAGGAAACTAAAAAAATATATGAATAAATTAATTAATAGACCAAACAAACGGCCAGTCTCCCCTTAATATTGAAAGCAGAACATTAACACACTATAGGAATATTGTAGACATTGAGTACCGTACTAAGAAAAGCAATGAAAAGAAAAATTCACAACAATATGCAAGAACTCACCCTGAAAAAGTAGATACGAAAACTAGAATCATGTACAAGGGAATTCGTGACAGAAATGGAAGAATCACTTTAGTATATAGATTATGAATACATAACGCAGTTATGATGAATATAAATATGAAATTATAATATTAATAGATAAGTATGAATAGAATGTAGGACTTATAAATAAATAGAAAAACAAAGGAAATGCAAGCAATGTCAGAATAATGGCAATTGTGTTCATTGGATTGTGTTTTTTCTCTCAATTTAGCTGTCGAAAACATCTATTTATCTATTGCCAGACGCCTTACTCCCCTTAATGGGGGTGGCCATACACAAAATGCCCCCAAGCGAACCTATCCCCTGTAAGAGGGACAACCCATGCCACTTTACTGAAGGACTTACAGGATTGACCACTCAATTTAGGGTCCATCTGACTCCGAGGCCTTTTATGTATTTTTAGCACTATTTTTCTACAGTGGTGTGCGGCTAATCCATCCACTAAACCTGCTTCAGTACTGATTTGTATAAGGTTTACTCCCCTAGACAGGTTGCCGACCAAGGCTGACGAGTCCCATCCACCCGGATTTTTTAAAGGTTATCTCCCCTAGATGGGTTGCCGACCAAGGCTAACGAGTCCCATCCCCCCGTTATCGAAAACATAGAGCTTGTATATTAACAGCAGGAGCCAGAAATAGAACCTATGCAGACAGACGCTTTCTCTACTTAACCACAAGATCATCATATGTAATCTTGGTTTGCTTGTCTTGTAGCCCAGCCCACATCCCGAGGTCGTAACGGGGCAAGGGGAAACTTGTTGAGTACTGCCGAGAACGAGGAATTGGGAAGGGTCAAGACAATCGGGGGAAAAAAAAAAAAATCAGGTCAAATATGGGGACTACCGTTATAATTATGGAAGTATTAATATTAAGGGGAGATTTCCACTTGAGGGAATTTTTTCTTTGCCCCTTTCTCCCTCATGTTTAGCCCCATTGCTTTTGAAGTTTTAAGACGTTCGCCCCATTAGTTTGGCGATTTTAAAAAGTGTCTCCCCATATATGTCACTTTTAAGACCTTTTGTCCCATTTAGGTGTAATTTTTTTCCTGGCGAGCGATAGCGAGCCTGTAATTTAAGAGCAACCGGACATTTTTCTACCGAAAAATGTACAAATTTATCTTGAAAGGAGGTCTAGGGGGTGTAATTTTAAGCTTGATGAAAAAGTAGGGAACAAACTAAATACCTCCCCTTAATTTTGTTGAGTACTGGTTGAAACCTGGAAGTGAGAAAGTTCAAGACAATAGGAAATATCAACTGAAAAATGGAAGATGAAAACAATTAGATTACATACGGAAACTAAATACAAAGAACAAAAGACACGAATACAAAGGTTATTTTTACAGGTAAAACCCCAAAAGCATAGTAACTAATCATGTCGCTTAAATTTCAAAGTGCGGTGACGTAACCTTGTAAATAATTGTACTCCGTATAGCGTAATAAACCTTCTCAATACTTCTGTCTTAAGGGGAGGTTTTTTGTTTGTTCCCTAGACCTCCCATCATCCTTAAAATTACAGGCTAGATATCGCTCGCCAGGAAAACAAAAAAAATAATAGAGAAATACACAGAGAGAGAGAGAGAGGGGGGGGGGATCACACACACACACACACACACACACACACACACACACACACACACACACACACACACACACACACACACACACACCACTCGAAAAACACAAAAATACTAATGACAATGTAAATGGTATCAGCCCATCAAGCTGTCAGAAGCTTGAAAGAAATAAGCTGAGATTTGTCTTTTAATGCACACCAATCAGGACAGGAAGTGAGGGAATAAAAAACTTAAATAAAGGTGGAAGAATGGGACGGCATATAATGTTAGTGTATTATCAGCCCATCTTGTGTTGTAAAGGGGTGTGAATTGTTTTTTTGTTATTATTTTGTTTATTTTATTTTTTTAGAATAATCACAGTAGAGAAACGATTACGGACGTACATATATACTTACACACACACACATACACACACACACACACACACACACACACACACACATATACGCACACATACATACACATACAAACTTTTTCTATGTGTGCGTGTTTTGTCTGTTGTATGTGTTTTAGAGGTGATAGTGTAGATTTATATAAATTTGAATAGTGCGTGTGTGTGTGTGTGTGAGAGAGAGAGAGAGAGAGAGAGAGAGAGAGAGAGAGAGAGAGAGAGAGAGAGAGAGAGAGAGAGCGAGCGCGAGCGTGTGTGTGAGAGAGAGAGTGTTTGTGTGTGTTTGTTTGTGTGTGAGCGAGAGAGAGTGTTTGTTTGTGTGTGTGTATGTGTGTGTATATACTGTATATAAAAAAAATATATGAATATACTTGCTATGATGTGTTCACCATCTTGTACTTAACATTAGGAGATATTCAAGTATTCATGGCCCAGACGTAAGAGGGGATGGGCGTATGGGCGTATATTATTTGCTAAGTCATTTATCTATATAATATACTGATACGGTCACATTACTCGGACACAATATTATTATAATTTTGGCTCGAACGTTCCTTGTTTTTGGCCCTGTCACTCTTTTAACTCTGGGGTAGGCACTCGTCACAGGCAGTTTTGCTTTTTGTCTCCCTCATCCACATAGGACAAAATAATGTAGACGAACCAATATTTTTTTAAAGTGCGTATAACGATTTCGTATTTACATTAATAAACGAAAAACGCCTTGCCTAATCTAATACAGTAGCTAACCTCGGACACAATATTCCAAATGCGGATGAACCAATAAATTATATAAAGTGCATATAACGTTTTCGTATTTACATTAACCCGTTCACTACCAGGGACGTCATTGTCATCATATTCTGACAATTATTAGATGATCTTATTCAGCTTCGGAAGGACCTCTAGCAATAATATAAACTATCTCAACCAACCCTTTTAGCTACCACAGATCCTTCCTAAGCTGCATAATATCGTCTAACTACAGCTAGAATAGATCATAACACACGTCGCTGGTACTGAAAGGGTTAATACAAAAAGAAAATCCTTACCTAAGCTAATACGGTAGCTAACCCAAGCCCTACCCTACCACGAGTCAAAACCCATACCCTACCACGAGTCAAAACCCATACCCTACCACGAGTCAAAACCCATACCCTACCACGAGTCAAAACCCCTACCCTACCACGAGTCAAAACCCCTACCCTACCACGAGTCAAAACCCCTACCCTACCACGAGTCAAAACCCATACCCTACCACGAGTCAAAACCCCTACCCTACCACGAGTCAAAACCCATACCCTACCACGAGTCAAAACCCCTACCCTACCACGAGTCAAAACCCATACCCTACCACGAGTCAAAACCCATACCCTACCACGAGTCAAAACCCATACCCTACCACGAGTCAAAACCCATACCCTACCACGAGTCAAAACCCATACCCTACCACGAGTCAAAACCCATATTACACATACACCTTTCCTGCCCCCAGATTTAACCCTACCGATAACTTTTATTTTTTCGCACTTCCTTCCCCCCCCCCCCCCCCCCCCGCCGCCACCATCGCTCAATGTATCACTAAAATTCAACTACTCGATCAAGTCCCTCTATCCTCAACCCGCCGACACAGGCTATGGGGGGGTGGGAGGGGGGGGGGGTATTTATATCCTCATTTATTTTTTTGTTTCCTCCCTAGACCTCCATCAAGCTTAAAAAAACATCCACCCAAGACCATCATTCAAGATAAATTTGTACATTTGTCGATCGAAAAATTTCCCGGCCGAGGGCCGGTTCCTCTTAAATTACAGGCTCGCTATCGCTCGTCAGGAAAAAAATCGAAATTACACGAAAGGTTTTCATATTGACAAAGAAATGGAGCGAAAGGTCTTAAAATTGCCAAACTAAAAATGGGCCGAACGTCTTAAGATCTGAAAACAGCTGGGGCTACACATGAGGAAGAAGGGGGTCCAGAAAAAGTGCCCCATCTCCCCTTATTAACCTACCGATAACCTTCCTTTTTTCGCTCTTCCTCCCACCTCCATCACTCAATGTAACACTAAAAATCAACAACTCGACCAAGTCCCTCTCTCCTCACACACCCCAGCGCCGACACAGGAAACCGTAAAAAAAAAATGAAACACTATGGAAAAAAATATATATATATGTAAAAATGGTCTGCCCGTCTTCCCGTCATTATGGAAGAGAGAGAGAGAGAGGATGTGAGACGGGCGGTAGACAGGGGAGGGGGAGGGGGGGGGGTATTAGTCCATCCGTCAATTCCAAGTGCCAACCTGTCAATCTTATCTGGTAGGGAAGTTGATGGGAATGGAGGCTAGATTGATTTTATTTTTTTCGTATTCTAATATAGGTCGGTGTGTTTGTGGGTCGAAGGAAGTTTGAGTGTTGGGATATAGGAGAGTATAATATATATATATATATATATATATATATTCATTCTCAGGTTATTTATTATACAGCTATCATTATAAGTTCGTTTATTATATCTAGATAATTAAGGACATATAGAATGAACTACAGACAGATAGATAATGATAATAATAATAAATTATTATTAGTATTATAATTAGTATTACAATTTCATGCTAGCAACCTATGCACCTTTGGGTATTAATACTATTTAATAGCATATTTCTAGATAATCAAAACGAACAGACAGACAGACAGGTGGAGAGGGGGGGGGGGGGGGCGTAGACAGGGAGAACACTGACAAGTTACCATTACTATTAGCCATGTACACTATAGCCATACAAGCACACTGGAGAAAATAATGGCACAATCTACGCTGCAAATCTGAGCCATGTCTCGGTTTCCCAGAATTAAGGGAAAAAAAAACACAAGGTAAAAATTCACCCTACCAAAAGCTCCTTGTAAGATGTGTCGTCCATATATAGGGCTGTCTAAAGGGGATCAATTTTCTTGTCTTTGTTTTTTTGTTTCGCTCTTAGTCAGTTCGCCTACCTAAAACCAGTGTCACGTAGACGCCTTTTCCGTCAATTTATATGGGCAATTATAGTCCTGTTCACATAGCATTAACAGAACCTAGTCTAGCCTAACTTATCCTCACATAAGAATAATCTAACTTAAGCTAATCTCACCACACATAAATAACCTCAAGGAAAATACCTGTGAAAGAATTGACTTCTTGGGCAATTAACCTGAGAGCAAAATGACAGGTGATCATATTTTTCTAGCTAGGGGACTTCAACGCTGGGGAAGGAAATGAGACTCACGCGAGAGAGAGAGAGAGAGAGAGAGAGAGAGAGAGAGAGAGAGAGAGAGAGAGAGAGAGAGAGAGAGAGAGAGAGAGAGAGAGAGAGAGAGAGAGAGATGTCATGTCTTGGGTTGTACATATTTATTTTCTGGAACTTTATGAAAGATTTTCTGGAAAACAAAAGAAGCATATATCTAACAGCTTTAGATTCATTGCATATGGTAAATATGTCATTGGAAAAGTTGGAGATATACAATACATGAATCTTGTTTAGAAACTGTGCTGCAAGGGTTTTATAAGATGTTTAATTTATAAATGACTCACTATAGCCTAGTCTGTTTATTTTCAACTGTCGGTAAATTGCAAAGTATCCATCAAGATTTCTCAATTATTTTGTAGATTTTGTAGTGGAATATGATGCTAATTATATAAACTTGGTCTTAATATGATGCAGAGACAAAGTAGTTTCATATTATTCCATCAAGTATCGATAAGTTAGCTGTTGTTGTTGTTGTTGTTGTTGTTCCCCAAGCTGCCTGGCCGAACAGCCCCAAGGACCCGAGCAAGGCCTAGGCCATAACCGAGCGCCCCACAAAACCCTCCCTGCCGACCACAATAAAGCCTGGGTGACCGAAGCCACTCCATGGCGGGGAGCTGAGGAGGGTGCGGTAACGCACGGGAAACCAAAGCCCCATCCAGGGCCCTGTGCCCCTCAGCAATTATGAAGAGAAAGTTGAGGGGCAAAGGGAAAATGTGACGCTTTGGCTTCCAATCTTGGTAGATTGGTAGGTCAATCCACGGAAGAGACGCCGTCACTAGTCTTGAGATCTAGAAAATATATAAGTAAAAGGAACAGTCAGAGTAAGCTATGGGTAAGGCAGAGATCGCTCAGTTCTCACTCTGATAGACCAGCCCATCACCAATAAGTTAGCTGTTAAGGGATTCAATTTATCGTCGTCTGAAAAGAAACAGAGTATAGTTATCGGGATCAAATTGTATTATTTCAGAATATATATGTATAATCTGTATTTGCTTCATGCAGTAGCTTACATATTTGTCTAAATACCGGTACATAAGCCGTTTTTATTATTTTGGTATGTGTTTGCATTTGCAGTTGTATTTTATGGGAAAATTAATCCTTTCAAGATCCAATTACGCATTTCTGGTCTGTTTTCTGGCTATTGTTAGACGATTCCATTCAGATTAGGCTTTCATTAGTTTTGCCATTTTCGAGCATTCGTGTGTGTGTGTGAGTGTGTGTGTGTGTGTGTGTGTGTGTGTGTGTGTGTGTGTGTGTGTGTGTGTGTGTGTGTGTGTGTGTGTGTATAATGCATTACATACGCGTTTTTTTTTTATTAATAAAAACAAAAAATTGTGTGTGTGTGTGTGTGTGTGTGTCAAGTTGCGTGCAGTGATGGTAATGATGGTAGTTTGAGGGGAAGTAGGTGATAATGGTGGAATGGTATAGGAGAGAGAGAGAGAGAGATATTGGGTGGTGGGTCCTTTGTGTGGTTGTGTGTGTGTGTGTGTGTATAGTTGCGTGCAGAGTTAGATGTGATATGATAATGATGGTAGTTTTGTGGGAGTAGGTGATAATGGGGGAATGGTGTACGTGTGAGAGTGTCAGGTAGGTAATTGTGTGCGTGTGTGTGTAATGTTGCGTACAGTGGTATTGTGTGGGTGGGTGGATGTATGTAACAGAAATAGAGTATGTTTGTGTATAAGTGTTTTTAAGCGTATTTCCATGAGTGTATGCTCGTGTATTCATACATGTGTGTGTGTGTGTGTGTGTGTGTGTGTATGTGTGTGTGTGTGTATGTATTCCCCCTCCCTGAACCTACATGTGCGTGCTATAATATGTGTGTTTATACAGTACAAGCGTCCCAGCAATAACGAGACTAATAACACAGTCTCAGCGAACAAGAACTACCGGTACCCTTATATAACACGAGCAATCTTTTAACCCTTTGAGTACCAGCGACGTGTGTTACATTTTATTCAAGCTATATTCAGGCGATTTTATGCAGCTTAGGAAGGATCTGTGGTAGTGAAAAGGGTTGGTTGAGATAGTTTGAAGCTTGATTATTGCTAGAGGTAAGGGGGGGGGGGGGGGGGGGGGGGGGGGGTTAGATGGGTGGGGATGGGCGTGATAGGGAAATGTGGGTGCTGTAGTTGTCCTTCCGTCCGTATGTCTGTCTGTCTGTATGTCGGTCTGTCTGGCTGTATGTCTGTCTGTCTGGCTGTTTGTCTGCCTGTCTGATTCTCTGTCTGTCTGATTCTCTGTCTGCCTGTCTACTTTTGCCCTGTCTGTCTAATGTAGAACTTTGATTGTCATGAATTAAGGTTACCATACAGTACCTAAATACTAGGCCAAAGCAAGGGAGATTGTCTGACTGCTCTCTCTCTCTCTCTCTCTCTCTCTCTCTCTCTCTCTCTCTCTCTCTCTCTCTCTCTCTCTCTCTCTCTCTCTCTCTCTCTCTCTCTCTCTCTCTCTCTCTCTCTCAGTCCCTATTCCTGATATAGAGGGGTTGATTGCCTGTTGACAAAGAGAGGTAAAGATTCTATCACTCACATCCGTCCTCACTCTCTCTCTCTCTCTCTCTCTCATTCTCTCTTGCAGACCCATTTACACACAACACAAAATAACCTAACTACAGCTTACACACATACACAGACACACATACACAAGCACCCACATACACACAATCCCTCCTTATCCCTTCACACACCTACACACAGCCCATTCTTAGCCCCAAACCCCCACACACACACTTACACATACACACAACCTTCCTTAACCCCCCCCCCCCCCCCCCCCCACACCACACACACACACACACATACACACACACACACACACACACACACACACACACACACACTGTTTACCTCTCCCTAACACTATGTACACGGTTCTGGCGTGTTGGAAGCCCTTTCTTTGTCTGCTTGTCTCACACCGTACAGTCAGACCCAAAAGTTGTGGCACACTTAGTAATAGAGGTTAAGGAAAGGGGCATATGTTATGGTTAAAATGACTTGTTACGATTATAGTGCAATAGGAATGTTGGCCAGTGGTATATAAATTGTATATAGACCTATACGTGCAATTCACTTATAAAATAGGATGATTAACATAGCATTATATATATATAGGATGATTAACATAGCATTATATATACAGGATGATTAACATAGCATTATATATATATATACTGTATATACTGTATGGGTGTGGGTGGGTGTATTGTGTGTGTGTGGGTGGGTGTGTGTCTTGTGTGTGTGTGGGTGGGTGTCTTGTGTACTTACTCTAGTTGTATTGCGGGAGTGAGCATGCTCGTTATTTCCCGCCTCCTATATGTGTAGGTGTTATATGTATCGTTGGAATGGCTGTGGATGTGTGTGTAGTCTGTATTTTTAGCCAATTGGCCACATCGGAAACGAAGGCTTAGGGTGGATCTGTATGGTACCATTCTCACTATAGACGGTACCGTCTCGCCCGAAGGCTTAGGTAGCCATCAGCTTAGGTGAACCATATGATACCCATCTCGCCTTGTACCATTTTTGCCAACCCCAGATGGGACGTCACAACGTCGTCCACTTATTCCAGGTACCTATTTACAGCTAGGTGAACTGAGGCTAACACATGAAAGGAGACAAGCCCAATTTGTCTCCGCCCGGCCGGGGATTGAACCCCCGACCCCTCGTGTGTGAGACGAGATCTCTACCTACTAGGCTACGGGCTGTGTGTGTGTGTGTGTGTGTGTGTATGTGTGTGTGTGTTAGGGAGGGGAAGGAAGGGAGAAAGTAGAGGATATAATGGAAGGGAGAAGATGGATAGAGATACGTAAACATGAAAAAGGGGGAGGAGGAGGAGGAGGAGAGGAGGAGGAAGAAACAGAGGCGATAAAAAGCGTGGGCAAGAAATATATCAGGCAAGGAGAAAATGGGAAGATAATTAGAAGAAAGGAAACGAGGAGGAGGAGGAGGAGGAGGAGGCAAAAGAAATAAAAGTAGGAGAAGTGAAGAAGAAGGAGGAACAGCAGGAAATAATCAAGGAGAAGATCATCAGAGATAGGCAGAATAAGGAAGAGGAGGAGGAAAAGGAGGTAAAGATGGAAAATGAAGTATGATCGAAAAATGTTTTTATATATATATAAAGTTCTCAATTATGCTCTTCCCATTTCCATTCTTCTTCTTCTTCCATGCTCTTCCTCCCATATTTTTTCTTCTCTGTCTGCTTCTTCTTCTTCTGCTCACACTAGCCCACCTGTTGATAAAGACCTTGTATATATACCAAACCAAGGTGTTGAACTAACGGAACCTTCCACCATTCTTGTTTGGGCGTCTCGATCTTGAAGTACACAATGCTTGGTTTAGCTTAACTCTTTTTTTTTTTATCGGGTACGTGATTTTAATATTATTTTGTCTGCTATTGATCGATGTTATGCAGCTTGAAAAGGGGCCTCCAGCAATTAACAGATTTCGAACTATCTCACTTAACCCTTTTTACAACCACAGATCCTTCTTAAACTGCACAAAATCGTCTAAATATAGCTAGAATAAAACTAAAGCGACGTCGCCGGTACAAAAGGGGTTAACCCGTTCGGTACTAGGACTACTTTATTCACATTGCACTGTTAGTAATCTAGGACATACAAAGGGTACGAGAGAGGTGTGTACAATCATTGGGTATATTGTGTTATTTACCTTTTAGGGTTTTAGGGTTTTTTAGGGTTTGATGGAGGTATAAGGAGGAAAATACTAAAATTATACAAAGATATATAAATGATGAAATAAATATGATACCAAGATAAAAATGATACCAAGATATATAAATGATGAAATAAATATGCGCATCCCCTCTTAATCCTAATTGTCCCTTACTAACATCTAACCTTGCCAGGGATAATAGTTCTAGGGCACTATCCACTCTGAACCACTGTTGGGCACTTTGAACAGCAAGCAACCTCGACGGGTCGCTAGACCAGTTGTTGTTTGACTTCCTTTGTACTCTTTTGTACCCCTCCATATCACTCTCCTCGTACATTTAGCCTATGTCTACTTATTGAACATATCTCTGCAGACCCATCTGGCTAGTCCACCAAGCCATGTATCCAATTAGCATGAACAGCTTTAACACGGCCCCAACATGTGACACCCCAGTACAGGCTGATTAATGATGCAACCCCGTCAATTGTCAACTATAAAACAAAATGCAGATATGCAAAACGACAGGCTAGCATTTTATTTTTTAAAGTTAAAGTTATACCTTATAGTTGGCTTTGTGCCCCAAGGAGTGATTTAATAAACAGAACAACACAAAGTCGTGCATATTTCCCTGTATTCTCTCTCTCTTCACCTACTAGACGAGACAGAGAAAGGGGCAAGGGAACGCGAAAGTGGTCCCGGACCCTAAGAATTGGAACTTTAAATGTTGTTTCTCTTCGGTCTCTGTCGGCCACCCCCAGCTGTGGGGTATGTGCCTGAGTATAATATACAAGCAGCCAAGTAAGGAAAAATAGGTCTGTTGTTGCTTGCCTTCCTTTGTATTACTTTGTATATTTACTTTTGTCGTCTCATCACTTGTATTATTTGCCTGCATTCTTCTTCTCCTTCTTAGCGTGCTCCCTATCTCTCGCTTCCTCTTCTCCATTTTATTATTATTATTTTTTTTTTTTTTGCTCCTGGGCGTAAGCAAGTGAGTCTATTTGCTTTAGAGAGAGGGCGGTATCTAGTGTGATGAAGTGTATCTGATAGCTGGCCATGTTTTGTGCTCTAACTCTTAACTCTCTCTCGCTCTCTCTCTCTCTCTCTCTCTCTCTCTCTCTATATATATATATATATTATATATATATATAATATATATATATTATATATGTCTATTTATCTCTCTCTCCTCTCTCTCTCTCTCTATATATATATATATATATATATATATATATATATATATATATATATATATATATATATATTATATGTCTATTATATATCTCTCTCTCTCTATCCCTCTCTCTCTCTCTCTCTCTCTCTTTCTCGCTTTATCTATCCATCTATCTATCTCTATCTATCTATTTATCTATCTATCTATCTATCTATCTATCTATCTATCTATCTATCTATCTATCTATCTATCTATCTATCTATCTATCTATCTATCTATCTATCTATCTATCTATCTATCTATCTATCTATCTATCTTTCAATCACCATTAATAATCCCACAACAGGTTTCCTCCCATCAACGGAATGGCCAATCTTCTGCCCCCTCTCTCCCTCAGTTATGGCCCAATGTACGCACACAGGAGTACAACGGAAATCAAGCAACAACAGATCTAGTGACCCTTCTACGTTGCTTGTCCTCCAAAACACTGAGGATCAAGTGTCCAAACAGTGGTTTAGAGTGGGTAAGGGAACATTGGAAAGGGAATTACTGCCCTGGAACTAATGTCCGTGGCAGGATTAGGAAGTTAGTAGAGGACAGATGGGTTAGTAACTGAGGGGGGGATAAAATAAAGTTATTCATTTACAAACGCAGTCAGTCGCGGGTTTGATGCGAGATATTTGTCTAGGCGGAGTTTAAATGAATCAACGGTGATGCAGTCTATAACGTTTCGGGGAAGCCCATTCCACAAGTTGACAACTCGATTGAAGAAGAAATTATTAGATTCGTGCGAGTTAAAAGATTTACCAATAATTTTGCAACCGTTTCCCCGCGTGTAATTAGATTGGTCGATGGTGAAGTACTTACTACAGTTCATATTAACGTAAGTGCTAATACGTCATATCTCAGCTGTCATTAAGTTTGGCTCGCTCTGTGCTGTATTAATGTCTGTCCGATGTTTAACAGGGTGAGTAAGTGTAGGAACATGTTTGTATATCTCATTCGAAAGGAAGAAATCATGTTTAGATATTGCTGATACCAATTATTGATCAAAATATACTTGGTGCCGAGACATCACTTATTTGGGCGACTGTACAGTGGCTCACACAATATATGGATTTATAGGAGCTATGAGAAAGGTTAAATATTGTCCATAATGATATACCCTTATAAAGGTATCTTTAATGTGTCTTCAGTTTATAGTTTCCGATTTCAATACGAAAGAGTATCAAAATATTACGAGAAAATACTTGGTCATCGAAAATTGCCGGAAAAATCGCTTGTGTGACACTGGCTTGAAGAGACAGTGAACATAATTTTGTTGCCGAAATTATTAAACAACGGGGGGTTATAATGGGAATCGGTATCATTCAAGGGCGTCCAACTTTCAGCATGATATCCAATTAATGGCTGTTATCATATATGGGTACTCAATAACCAAAGTAGTCATATCGAAATAACATCTCCACAATAATTAGAAAAATTGTCTTGTGGTGGATACATTTTTAAGTAATAGCCCACTTTGATGAAACCAATTTTCTGAATATAATTTTATATTTCCGATAATGTCAGATACATACCCAAGGACTAAGCCATACTGTTATACCCTGAGCCAGTCTTACCGCATGTTTGGTATGGGTATAGCTATGTTTAACCCCTTCTGTACCGGCGACGTTCTATTAACTTTATTCGGGCTGCTATTAGACGATTATATTAGACGATTATATTAGACGATTATATTAGACGATTATATTAGACGATTATATTAGACGATTATATTAGACGATTATATTAGACGATTATATTAGACGATTATATTAGACGATTATATTAGACTATTATATTAGACTATTATATTAGACGATTATATTAGACGATTATATTAGACTATTATATTAGACTATTATATTAGACGATTATATTAGACGATTATATTAGACTATTATATTAGACTATTATATTAGACGATTATATTAGACGATTATATTAGACGATTATATTAGACTATTATATTAGACTATTATATTAGACTATTATATTAGACTATTATATTCTTGCTACTATTAGACTATTATATTAGACTATTATATTAGACTATTATATTAGACTATTATATTAGACGATTATATTAGACTATTATATTAGACTATTATATTAGACGATTATATTAGACGATTATATTAGACGATTATATTAGACGATTATATTAGACGATTATATTAGACGATTATATTAGACGATTATATTCAGCTTAAAAAGGGGTTTACCAGCAATTAACAGGCTTCCAACAATCTTATGTTAACCCTTTTTACTACCACAGATCCTTCTTAACCCCCTCACATCCTGACGCTATTTTTGAGCCTATTGGGGATACTTTAAAGCCTTTGTTAACATCAGGGGTATTTAGAAACCTTTAGTTGAGTTACTTCAACCTCTGCAGTTGTCTTTGAGTTAGCTGTGTTGAGCCTATTGGGGATACTTTAAAGCCTTTGTTACCATCAGGGGTATTTAGAAACCTTTAGTTTAGTTACTTCAACCTCTGCAGTTGTCTTTGAGTTAGCTGTGGGCAGAACACTAATTTCGGAGAGGTAATTATAAGAGTGAGAGAACTCTATTTCTTATTGCTAATCTGGCAACCTCTGCGTCATAAATGCGTGAAAGGGTTTTAACAGGCTTCCAACAATCTTATTTTAACCCTTTTTTCTACCTCAGATCCTTCTTAAATCCCACACAAGCGTCTAAATATAGCAAGACAAATAATAATAAGAGTGTGACTGTACAGAAGGAGTTAAGTTAGTGCAAGGAAAGGCCAATGGTACTTTTAGGATGGCTAAGGTTGGCTGATCTCTGGTATCATAAGGTCTCCAGAGCTTACGAGGATTGGATGTCTGGGTCGGGTCTTAAGGGGAGGTATTTAGTTTGGTCCGTAGACCTCCATCAAGCTTAAAATTACACCCCCGTGAGTCCCTTTCAAGATAAATTTGTACATTTTTCGGTAGAAAAATGTCCAGGCCGAAGGCCGGTTCCTCTTAAATTACAGGCTCGCTATCGCTCGCCAGGATAAAATCGACACCTGAATTGCACAAAAGGTCTTACTATGGGTGAAAGTTCTTAAAATCGCTAAACTAATGAGGCAAATGTTTTATAATATCAAAAGCAATGGGGCTAAACATGAGGGAGAAAGGGGCCAAGAAAATAATCCCTCAAGTGGATATCTCCCCTTAAGCCGGGGTTACGTAACTGTCTGCTCCAAGCTAGTTAGTCTGCATAGTACGGTAGCCAGAGAGAGAGAGAGTTACATAGAGTTACGTATATACACAGATTGGACAGAATTTGCGGCCCCTACTAGGCAGGCCGGTCATAATTATAACAAAATGTTCGACTAAGTGGTGGAAGGTAAGGATAGCAAAGCAGAGAGAGGGAGAGAGAGGGAGAGATAGAGAGAGGGAGAGAGAGAGAGAGAGAGGGAGCGCGAGCGAGACTTGATTTAAGGGGAGATATCCACTTGAGGGACTTTCTTCTTGACCCCTTTCTCCCTCATGTCTAGCCCCATTGCTTTTGATATGTTAAGACGTTTGCCCCATTATTTTGACGATTTTAAGAACTTTCAACCCATTTCTGTCAATTTTAAGACCTTTCGTGCCATTTATGTGTCGATTTTATCCTGGCGAGCGATAGCGAGCCTGTAATTTAAGAGGAACCGGCTTTCAGCCGGGACATTTTTCTACCGAAAAATGTACAAATTTATCTTGAAAGGGGCTCAAGGGGGTGTAATCTTAAGCTTGAAGGATATCTACGGACCAAACTAAAAACCTCCCCTTAACAACCATGATCACCGTCCTACGGAGTGGACGGTGGCAGAAAATGATGAAGAGTGTTACATGGTTACATAGATACCGTACACAGACTACACAGACCTTGCGGCCCCCTACTATAGTCCATTCAATATAGGTAGGCCAAAGCTCCAGATCTCAGCCTCTCATAACTCAAAAATAACCGAACTGTTATTTCGACCGTATGGGAGAGTTTGACAGGAAATAGATGTGGAAATAGATGTGGAAATTTACAGCTCATTTACTCCAGCCCTTTTCAGCCTATTTATAATGAATAGGCTAGAGGCAATTTGGCCTTCAATCTAAGTTAACCCCTTCTGTACCGATGATGTCCTTTGCATTCTATTCTGGCAACTATTAGATGATTTTGTACAGCTTACGAAGGACGTCTACTCATTTCAAAGGCTTCAGACTATATCAATTAATCCTTTTAGCTACCATATATCCTTTTTAAGCTTCATAATATCGTCTAAATGTAGCTAGAATAAAATAAAAAAGACGTCGCCGGTACTGAAGGCGTTAATACCCTTCCAATCCCTCTCTGCAATAGCGGACACAAGAGGTACAGTAGACCAGTGTCATATTTACAATGTGAATGCTACCACCTGATTAGCATGATCCAGCTGATTACACTGGTTACAGACTACATTCACATCCACAAAACATTATTATGAATTACCTGTAATAGTTTTTTCTTCCTATAATACTCCAGCCTCCTCCTCTTCCACAGCAAAGATAGCCTAATTCTTTCAACACACCTTTACCCTTATTCTGTGTCAACTCCAACTCAAAGGAGTGCGTCTGATCAGTTCTTCTTTTACACAACTTTTTCTGGGACGCACTTTCTCACACTATCATTTTCTCTTACAGTGGACTATGCCTGGAATATGACTGTAATTTAACTTTCCTAGGGGAAGACGAAGATGCGCTACAGGCAGTTTTGCCTTCTTCACTTTAAAACAAATATATGCTTTGCTTCTGTCCTTCAATTATATAAACGAGTCATTACACTAATACACACAGTAATGAATTCACACAACCACAGATGGTGTTGCATCACAGAAAACACGCTTAAGGGCAGGTGTCCACTTGAGGGATTGTTTTCTTGACCCCTTTCTCCCTCATGTTTAGCCCCATTGCTTTTGATATTATAAAACGTTTGCCCCATTAGTTTAGCGATTTTAGGAACTTTCACGCCATATTAAGACCTTTCGTGCAATTCAGGTGTCTATTTTATCCTGGCGAGCGATAGCGAGCCTGCAATTTAAGAGGAACCGGCCTTCGGCCGGGACATTTTTCTACCGAAAAATGTACAAATTTATCTTGAAAGGGACTCGAGGGGGTGTAATCTTAAGGTTGATGGAGGTCTAGGGAATAAACTAAATACCTCCCCTTAATCCACCCCGCAGATACCCTCTCTTAAGTATCGAGATTCCCTTATACCGATACAAAGGATAGGGATCAGTGAGGTTATCCCTTACACTAGGTCGTGACACACAGCTCCTTATCCCAGCGTCTCAGGTCTCCATGCAAATTGGGCAACCCGTATAAGGGAGGCGGGGTGTGAGGGAGAGGAGAGGCAGTTTGTTGGCGAGAAAATACTAGGTGAACTTAAGGAATGGTTGAGATTTTGTTTGTCTTTTTCTTTGTTGCAAAGTTCCTCGGTTTGGTTTAGTTGGGATGGGTTAGGCTATGATGGGTTAGTTTACGATAACTTAGCTTTGGTCTAGCTTTGGATAGGGTTACTTTATTGGAGTAAACATTGCCATGGGCTTAGATTAGAATATGTTAGAATATACTATAGATTAGGTAGGTAAACTAGGTAGATTAGGTTGGCAAAAAGTTGAATTCTCTCTCTCTCTCTCTCTTACTTCTTATTCATTCCCTCACACTTTCAGTCACCCCCGTTCTCTCTCTCTCTCTCTCTCTCTCTCTCTCTCTCTCTCTCTCTCTCTCTCTCTCTCTCTCTCTCTCTCTCTCTCTCGCTCTCTCTCTCCCTCTCTCTCTCTCTCTCTCCCTCTCTCTCTCTCTCTCTCTCTCAGCACACAGGAGCCGGTTCTGGTCTTAGCGTCACTACGGCTCAGCATCACCCGGGTTCGATCCCCGTGTCCCTTTTATCAGGGTAAATGAGGGGGTGCTTATCCCGAGAGAGAGAGAGAGAGAGAGGGAGAGAGAGGGAGAGGGAGAGGGAGAGAGAGAGAGCGATAGCGAGCGAAGGGGGGTGGGGTTGATATACATGGTAGGAGAGACGGAGTGAGTAAGAATGTAGGAGAGAGAGAGAGAGAGAGAGAGAGAGAGAGAGAGAGAGAGAGAAAAGGGGAGGGGGGGGGAGATACATGGAGTAGAGAGAGAGAGAGAGAGATTTGTACATTTTTCGATAACAAAATGTTCCAGATAAGTGGAGGCCAGTGAACCAGATTGTTTATTCGTTTGTTTGCCTGATTACTACAAAAAAAATACATTCTTTTTCAGGTGGGTGGAGGTGAGGTAATTAGTTATTTATTTATTTACTTAATTTTTTGTTTGTCTCCTTTTTTTTTGCTCGTTTGCCTAATTAATGATATATGTTTTGTCTTTTTCCAGGTAATTGGAGGTGGATCAGAATTTGTGTTTGACTGTTTGCCTAAATAGTAACACAAAAATCTTCCTTTTCCAGGCAGGTGTGAATCAGATTGCTTGTTTGTTTATTTGCCTAATTATTTTGTTTCTCTTTTTTTCCAGGTAAGTGGAGGTGAATAAGTGCCGACCGGAGAGAGAAGAGTGAATACAGTGTATATAATTAACCCTATATGGTGCAGGGTGGGTCATTTTGGAATCGCCCTGTTTCACTCCATTGTTTTTTTTGTTCGTGTGTGTGTTTTTTTTTTTTTTTTTTTTTGTCTTAAAGTTTGAAAGGGGTTTGGGGAAGGGTTGTTTTTTTAGTTTGGCAGAAACCAGACCTCACGAAGCCAACTATGCGCCTGAATGTCCAGTATATATAGGCCCACCCTGGCACACTAGGCATTACTGAGCGTGTCGTAATTCACTGAGGCGAGCGATAGCGAGCCTCTGATCTAGGAGCAACCGGTCGAAAAATGTACTTATTCATCTTGAAGGAAGTCTGGAAACTGACTTATGAACTGACTTATGAACTGACTTATGACGGCAACTTTACCTCTGGATGTCAAGTATAGGCCCACCCTGGTACAACACTAGGCATTACCGAGCCTGTCGTAAATCACTGAGGGTGGTGGTTGTGTGGGGGAGAGTCGTAAGTTGGGGCTGATGTATTGGTGGTGGTGGTGGTGGGTGGGGCTATGAACTGTGGGGGTGTTGGGTTGGAGGGGATCTGACTGTGGGGGGGGGGGGGGGGGGGGGGGGGGGGGGGGGGGTGGGGGGGGAGGGAGGGGGTAGTGGGAAGGATCCGAATTGTGGGGGTTAGAGGGACTCCAAACTGTGGGCGTGTGGGTGCGAGTGGGACGTGAGAGAGGGGAAGGGAGAGTGAGGAAGGGAAGAAGTGGTATCTTCAGAAATATTAATGGGTTGTATTACGTGGCGAGAGACAGAAAGGTGAGGGTGGACAAGTGTATCCTCGTTATTATTGGTTCCACCACCACAACTATCATACCAAGCATCATCACAACCCTCAGCATAGCCCTACATCATCACCTTCGCCCCCATCACATCATCACAATCAACACCATCACATTCCTCAATCGTCACCACACCCTCATCACATCCCCACCCTCATTACCTTTACATACCTACCACCACATTCCCCAATCATCACCATCAACACAATCACATCCGCACATTATCACCACCATTATCATCCCTACCATCACCATTACCATTACCACCATCACCACACCTTCATCACATCCCCACATCATCACCATCACATCCCCACATTCCCCAATCATCACCACACCCTCATCACATCCTCACACTATCAACATCACCATTATCATCACTACCATCACCCTAATTAACACTACCATCCCTACCATCAACATCACCACCACTTCCCTAGTTCATCACCATCACATCCCCACAGTTCACCACCAACATCACCATCAACACCATCACATCACAATTACCACCACCACGAACACCATCACCACCACCAACACCACCACCATCACTAAGGACCCTCATCAATTATCTGTGAAGCCCCCAAACATCAATTATAGTGACGATGGTAATCAATTCTCCCCAGTACTAGGCAATTAAAATACATGGCTTTCAGTATTTCTTCCATATTTTTTATTTATTTATTTTTTATAGGCATGTGGCTGATGTTTATAGTCTCCATTAAATCTGAAGGAAAGATTAAAGTGATTATTATTATTTTTTTTTTTTTTTTTGCTTTATAATGTCGATTTATGCACTCTCTCTCTCTCTCTCTCTCTCTCTCTCTCGTCTCCTCTCTCTCCTCTCTCTCTCACTCTCTCTCTCGCTCTCCCCTCTCTCTCCTCTCCCCTCTCCTCTCCCCGTCCAGTCTCTCTCTCTCCTCTCAGTCTCTCTCTCCCTCCCCTCTCTCTCCAGGTCCTCTCTCCTCTCCGTCCCTCCTCTCTCGATCCTCTCTCTCTCCTCTCTCATGTATCTTGATATATTTATTTTGGAATGCAAGGTTTGAACAAATTGAACCCTTTCGAGGTCGGTCACCAATAATCGGCCTAGGAAACAGAGAGAGAGAGAGAGAGAGAGAGAGAGAGAGAGAGAGAGAGAGAGAGAGAGAGAGAGAGAGAGAGAGAGAGAGATAGGAGGAAGGGAGAGAATTTATGGAGAAGATTGATGGCTGAGAAAGAGATTTTATGAGAGAAGAGAGAGAGAGAAGAGAGAGAGAGAGAAGAGAGAGGTGGGGGGGGGGGGGTGGGCTATAGCATATTGCTGGATATAAGTAACTGTTTGTAGATAGATAAATATAAGATAGACAAAGCAAATACAAACAATCAAATTCACAAATATATATATATATATATTGCAGGGTTCTATGGCAGTGGTGTACAGTCACTCATAAAGATTCGTGGACCTCTCACCTATTTTGAATTATGAAAGTTCCATATATCCCTGGATACTAATTTATGAATACAATGTTCTGTGCATCAACTTCAAAACTGTATATACTCTTTATTAAAAAGTGACTGTACTAGTCTGGTTTGATGTTGGATTGTTAGGGTGCCACTGGAAAATTGATTAGAGACAGCTGATCTGGTGATAAGTTTTAAACAGCGAGTTGAAGAACCCACGGAGACGGTTGAGCAGACCTAACTTCTGGGAAGCTGTTTTTAGCAAGAGTAGTAAAATTATCTTTAAAAGGAAAGATCAGGAGGAAAAGAAACACTAAGAATACTCACAGAAGATGAAGGGTTGATTTGTTTATTGTTAAAGAATAAGGGAAATTTGTGTGGAATATAGTGATGGGTTGATAGATGGAGACATTTGGTTTTGGAAGCATTGATAGTACCGGTATATCGCATATATCTCCCTTTTCGATAATTAATAAAGATAATAATAGCATTCCCATTTCCTTTGACACTCTTTTTGTGAGGGAACACTATTATTTTCAGACATTGCAGTAACTAAACCGAAAATAATTATTGATGATATTAGCATTCCCATTTCCTTTGACACTCTTTTTGTGAGGGAACACTATTATTTTCAGACATTGCAGTAACTAAACCGAAAATAATTATTGATGATATTAGCATTCCCATTTTCTTTGACGCGTTTTGTGAGGGAATACTATTATTTTCAGACATTGCAGTAACTAAAACGAAAATAAGTATGAGAAACATGACCTTGAGTCCCGGACAATTACTGGGTGGTGAAGAGAGCCACAAAGATTTATGGCAGATCATTGGGCCTTAAATGATCGGGTGTGTGGCTGAATACAAGAAGAATATCGTGATAATTTAAGCCTGTATGGATGTTTTACCTGTGATAAATCATGTTGTGG
The DNA here is from genome assembly GCA_032716605.1 of Paralithodes platypus. Lineage (NCBI taxonomy): Eukaryota > Metazoa > Arthropoda > Malacostraca > Decapoda > Lithodidae > Paralithodes > Paralithodes platypus. The sequence continues at coordinate 68,106,523 of CM064485.1, read as the reverse complement.
GGACGTTATTATATTTATGCACTTATTTCTTATTATGGGTGTATATATGTGTATATATGTGTATATATGTATATATGTGTATATATGTATATATATGTGTATTTTAGTTTGCTCCCTAGACCTCAAGCAAGCTTAATAATAAAATATCCCAAAGACCCCCTACAAGATAAATTTGTACAATTTTCGGTAGAAAAATGTCCTGGCCGAATGCCGATTCCTCCTAAATTATTATGTTCTCTCCACCAACCAACTTTACTCCTAAACTCACTAATGAAATCAACAAATACATGTGGCAGTCCAGGGATTCGAACCTAGGATGCTCACACCGAAATTCACTGCATTTATCCATTGCGCTACGAAGACAGGATCGCCATCGCTCGCCAGGCAAATATCGACACCTAAATGTGACGAAAGTTCTTAATATTGACGTAGATAAATAGGTGAAAATCTTAATATTTGACCTATTTATGGGGTTAAACATGAGGAAGAAGGGGGCCATAAAAAGCACCACCTACCTCCCCATAAATGATCGGGTGTGTCGCTGAATACAACAAGAATGCAACAAGAATACAACAAGAATATCGGGATGATTTAAGCCTGTGTGGAGTTTACCTGTGTGGATGTTTACCTGTGTGGATGTTTACCTGTGATAATTTAAGCCTGTGTGGATGTTTACCTGTTATAATTTAAGCCTGTGTGGATGTTTACCTGTTATAAATCATGTATGGATGTTTACCTGTTATAAATCATGTTTAATATAGTTCTAGGAGGAGAAATAAATGGCCGTTATTGGAGACCTGTGCTGTCCGATTTGTTTTTGTTTTTTTAATTTATATTTCTTTCTTTTTATATGGAATTTATATGGTTTAATCAACTTTTAGCATAGCATTAAATGTACCTTTATAAATCATGCTTAATATGTATATAGAAGGAGACATATATGCCTATTATGTGTAGACTTGTGCTGTCAGGCTGTTATATGTAATTGATGTGGTGTAATCAACCTTTTACATTTAGCATAATACATTTACCTGTCGTAAATCATGCTTACTATAGTTATAGGAGGGGAAATAAATACCTGTTATCGGAGACTTGTGCTGTCAGAGTTTTTTATATGTAATTTATATGGCCTAATCAACATCGTACATTTCGCATAATAGTACATTTACCTGTCGTAAATCATGCTTACTATAGTTATAGGGCGAGCAATTAATGGCTACTATTGGTAGACCTCTGCTGTCAGCTTTTTTTATATCATTATATAGGGCTATATGCTTTTAGTATTATGTTTTACTCAACTTTGTACAGCACGTCTCAACTATTCACCCACTGCATTAAAATCTAAGGGGTAAACTCGTGTAATTTTAATTGATAGATTGTGACGCGTGATTTAATTCTATTTGATCCGAGAGGGATCTTTATGGATCTCCCCTATTGCGCTCTATTACTTTGGGAGATTTTGAGACGTTTCATCCCATTAGTTTGACGATTATAAGACGCTTCACCCCATTCAGGTGTCGATTTTATTCTGAGCGAGATAACAGCGAGCCTCTGACATTTAGAAATTGGTCGTCGGCTGAGGCATTTTTAATATATTGAACACAGTTTATCTTGAAGTGGTTCTGGGTGTGCAATGTGCATGTTTGTTTCTTTCTTTTCTTTACATTTTTTATTTTATGTTGGTTTAAGGAAGGGTCCGTGTAGTTCAGCTTTTGTTAGCCTATGTGGACAAACTAAAAATAATTTTACTTGTGAATGGCAATAGCCAGTCGCAACAATCCTTCAATGACAAATAACCAGATGATGCAACAATAACTCCCAAGAACTGTCGTGTGTCGGATCCAGATAGTGTTGAAGAGTTGGTGACATCTAGATGATTTTTAATATTTCTTACCTTGGTGAACCCTTGGATTTACTTTCCCCTCGTCTTCGTTTCCGTAGTTTGATTTGTAAGGTCATTAAGGAGGTATGCTTTTTATGCTCATCCTTCTCCTCTCTTTCGTATCTTTCTTATTCCAATCATCTATCTCAATCTCTCCTCGCGCCTCACTTCTCTCTTTCTCTTGCTGGTTTTCTCTCTCTCTCTCTTAGTGTTCGTACCATCTCTCTCCTCTCCACATCTCGTCTCTCTCTCTCTCTGCTCTACCTCCCTCTCGCTCATCTCTCACTTATTTGTTGTCTATCCGATTCACAACAACCTTTCCTTGTGCATTTCCTGGTTTACACTGTTATCCTATTTTCCGGTACGGGCGTTTTAGCCGGAGGGGACGGAGGTCGTGTGGCACAGCCTTCTACTTTGCTCTCCTATTCTTCTACTATAAACTGTTACCTGATCAAGGCCCAAACCACCTAAGTAGGGACCGCAAGGTGTCCGGGCCTGTGTAACTCTGTGTAACTCGCTCTCTCTCCTTAAAGAATGGCGCAAAGTATACTCATCACTCGTCTGTCTGGACTGGAATCTTGCATCGTTTCCCCGCTTTTATTACGGGAATCTTAAAGCTAGTTTGGGTGAAATCATCAGCCAGATTTATCATATAAATTGCTTGGATCCTTACACTGTTTTTTTTTTTTGTTTTAGGTTCGAGGGTATTTTTCCTACTAGCTTGGTCATTATTGTAAACATCGTTCTTGAAGCCCCAATACACCGCCCAAATTAAATGTATGAAATGCATGTGATTCTCCAAAACACCAGGATTCTCCCAGGATTCGAACACAATCTAATATGGGGTCACCAGATAGTATGCGTCTCTCTGTCAGGAATGTTACATCGTTCGGCGTTTTAGGACGGGAAATCTTATAGCGCCGTTTTTATGATTCATTATTGATATTTTATCACGTAATTTGTTCGATATTCTTTAACTATACCTTGCTCGAGTGTTGTATTATACCTCCCTTTTTCGCCCCATTAGTTTTTGTCCATTTTAAGACTTTTTTCGAGCCGCATTGCTTGGGCGAATTCATTTTGCCATTTTGTATGGCATTTTTGCAGTAATTGTATGAGGAGATATTGGGAATCATCTGTAAAGAATTGACTTGCATCCTTTTTAATATTTGTGGATCAGAAACATTTACTTATACATCTTAAGGTAGCCCAACTCGCTTTTTTTTGCTCGTTCCTCTCCCGCTCTCCTCGGCTTGTATCCAATCGGCCCCATTCAGCCTACTGTTTTAATGATACTGTACCTCCATCCAGGTGTCAATGCTCTTCCTGGCGAGCTGTGGGTTAAAGGCCGTAGGCCCCATCTATCTCATTATTTTTGTTTTGTTGCTCTAACATCATGCTAAATTTGTAAATTTTTTCGGATAGAAAAATTTCTCCGGCGAAGCCTGGATTTCTCCATACAAGGGCGGCTCGCTACCGCTCGCCAGGAAGACATCGACACCTGGATGTGGATAAACGTTTTAAAAACAGTGGGCTGAAGGGGGCCGATATGGATTACAAACCAGGGAAAGAGAATAATAGGAGAGAAAGATGATAAAAGCCGGTGACCCCCCTTAAAGAAATGTCCTTGCAAGAAGGATACAACAGTACAAGACAGTGGTGGCAATATTAGAGACAATTTAGCGAACATGTACGACTGGAATCTTATACTTTGTTTATATATAATACAATTATCACACCTTTTACGACATGATTAAACACAGGGGTATAACACTATTTATGGATTCGTAATTACAGTGATCTTACATGTTTTAGGAACGGCATGATCCAAACATAATTATACTATTCTTACAGTGAAACAATGGAGTCTCGACCATCATGTAAAGAAAAAGAATAAAAATCAATAAAAAAAATATATTAAATAAAAAAAAAAAACAAAAAAAATTCCACGACATATTAATCCAGCTGATAATAATTCTTCTTGTTGGATTTTAATTGGGTAGGGACTGATTTTATCGCGGCTGTA
>CM064485.1:68090447-68102515 GCA_032716605.1 Paralithodes platypus | reverse complement strand
TTATTGAACCATATCTCTGCAGACCCATCTGGCTAGTCCACCAAGCAAATGTATCCAATTAGCATATGACAGCTTTAACACGGCCCCAACATGTGAAAACCCAGGTACAGGCTGAGTAATGATGCAACCCCTGTCAATTGTCAACTATAAAACAAAATGCAGAGATATGCAAAACGACAGGCTAGCATTTTATTTTTTAAAGTTAACGTTATACCTTATAGTTGGCTTTGTGGCCACCAAGGAGTGATTTAATAAACAGAACAACACAAAGTCGTGCATATTTCCCTGTATTCTCTCTCTCTTCACCTACTAGACGAGACAGAGAAAGGGGCAAGGGAACGCGAATAGTGGTTCCCGGATCCCTAAGAATTGGAACTGTAAATGTTGTTTCTCTTCGGTCTCTGTCGGCCCCCCCCAGCTGTGAGCTGTGGCGGTATTTGCATCCTGAGTATAATATACAAGCAGCCAAGTAAGGAAAAATAGGTCTGGTTGTTGATTGCCTTCCTTTGTATTACTTTGTATATTTACTTTTGTAGTCTCATCACTTGTATTATTTGGACTGCATGCTTCTTCTCCTTATTAGCGTGCTCCCTATCTCTCGCTTCCTCTTCTCCATTTTATTAGTATTATTTTTTTTTTTTAGCTCATGCGGCGTAAGCAAGTGAGTCTATTTGCTTTAGAGAGAGGGCGGTAATTAGTGTGATGAAGTTGGTATCTGATAGCTGGCCATGTTTTGTTGCGTGTCTAATCTCTAATAACTCTCTCTCGCTCTCTCGATCTCTCTCTCTCTCTCTATCTCTCTCTATATATATATATAATATAGATAGATGATATAATAATATATATTATTATATATATATGTCTAGTTACATCTCTCTCCTCTCTCTCTCTCTCTAATATATATTTATATTATATATAAATATATATATATCTATATTTCATGTATATCTATATATATCATAGAGATATATCTAGGTATCTCTCTCTCTCTCGCTCTCTCTCTCTCTCTCTCTCTTTCTTTATCTATCTATCTATCTATCTATCTATCTATCTATCTATCTATCTATCTATCTATCTATCTATCTATCTATCTATCTATCTATCTATCTATCTATCTATCTATCTATCTCTCTATCTATCTATCTATCTATCTATCTATCTCTCTATCTATCTTTCAATCACCATTAATAATCCCACAACAGGTTTCCTCCCATCAACGGAATGGCCAATCTTCTGCCCCCTCTCTCCCTCAGTTATGGCCCAATGTACGCACAAAGGAGTACAACGGAAATCAAGCAACAATAGATCTAGTGACCCTTCTACGTTGCTTGTCCTCCAAAACACTGAGGATCAAGTGTCCAAACAGTGGTTTATTGTGGGTAAGGGAACATTGGAAAGGGAATTACTGCCCTGGAACTAATGTCCGTGGCAGGATTAGGAAGTAAGTAGAGGACAGATGGGTTAGTAACTGAGGGGGGGATAAAATAAAGTTATTCATTTACAAACGCAGTCAGTCGCGGGTTTGATGCGAGATATTTGTCTAGGCGGAGTTTAAATGAATCAACGGTGATGCAGTCTATAACGTTTCGGGGAAGCCCATTCCACAAGTTGACAACTCGATTGAAGAAGAAATTATTAGATTCGTGCGAGTTAAAAGATTTACCAATAATTTTGCAACCGTTTCCCCGCGTGTAATTAGATTGGTCGATGGTGAAGTACTTACTACAGTTCATATTAACGTAAGTGCTAATACGTCATATCTCAGCTGTCATTAAGTTTGGCTCGCTCTGTGCTGTATTAATGTCTGTCCGATGTTTAACAGGGTGAGTAAGTGTAGGAAACCCTGTTGGTATACTACTCATTCGAAAGGAAGAAATCATGTTTAGATATTGCTGATAACCAATTATTGATTCAAAATATACTTGGTGGCGCGACATCACTTATTTTGGGCAACTGTACAGTGGCTCACACAATATATGGATTTATAGGAGCTATGAGAAAGGTTAAATATTGTCCATAATGATATACCCTTATAAAGGTATCTTTTAATGTGTCTTACAGTTTATAGTTTCCGATTTCAATACGAAAGAGTATCAAAATATTACGAGAAAATACTTGGTCATCGAAAATTGCCGGAAAAATCGCTTGTGTGACACTGGCTTGAAGAGACAGTGAACATAATTTTGTTGCCGAAATTATTAAACAACGGGGGGTTATAATGGGAATCGGTATCATTCAAGGGCGTCCAACTTTCAGCATGATATCCAATTAATGGCTGTTATCATATATGGGTACTCAATAACCAAAGTAGTCATATCGAAATAACATCTCCACAATAATTAGAAAAATTGTCTTGTGGTGGATACATTTTTAAGTAATAGCCCACTTTGATGAAACCAATTTTCTGACTATAATTTTATATTTCCGATAATGTCAGATACATACCCAGGACTAAGCCATACTGTTATACCCTGAGCCCAGTCTTACCGCATGTTTGGTATGGGTATAGCTATGTTTAACCCCTTCTGTACCGGCGACGTTCTATTAACTTTATTCGGGCTGCTATTAGACCATTATTATTAGACCATTATATTAGACCATTATATTAGACCATTATATTAGACCATTATATTAGACCATTATTATTAGACCATTATATTAGACCATTATATTAGACCATTATATTAGACCATTATATTAGACGATTATATTAGACGATTATATTAGACGATTATATTAGACGATTATATTAGACGATTATATTAGACGATTATATTAGACTATATATTAGACTATTATATTAAGACGATTATATTAGACGATTATATTAGACGATTATATTAGACGATTATATTAGACTATTATATTAGACTATTATATTAGACGATTATATTAGACGATTATATTAGACGATTATATTAGAGTATTATATTAGACTATTATATTATATTAGACGATTCTATTAGACGATTATATTAGACGATTATATTCGACGATTATATTAGACGATTATATTAGACGATTATATAGACGATTATATTCAGCTTAAAAAGGGGTTTACCAGCAATTAACAGGCTTCCAACAATCTTATGTTAACCCTTTTTACTACCACAGATCCTTCTTAACCCCCTCACATCCTGACGCTATTTTTGAGCCTATTGGGGATACTTTAAAGCCTTTGTTAACATCAGGGGTATTTAGAAACCTTTAGTTGAGTTACTTCAACCTCTGCAGTTGTCTTTGAGTTAGCTGTGTTGAGCCTATTGGGGATACTTTAAAGCCTTTGTTACCATCAGGGGTATTTAGAAACCTTTAGTTTAGTTACTTCAACCTCTGCAGTTGTCTTTGAGTTAGCTGTGGGCAGAACACTAATTTCGGAGAGGTAATTATAAGAGTGAGAGGACTCTATTTCTTATTGCTAATCTGGCAACCTCTGCGTCATAAATGCGTGAAAGGGTTTTAACAGGCTTCCAACAATCTTATTTTAACCCTTTTTTCTACCTCAGATCCTTCTTAAATCCCACACAAGCGTCTAAATATAGCAAGACAAATAATAATAAGAGTGTGACTGTACAGAAGGAGTTAAGTTAGTGCAAGGAAAGGCCAATGGTACTTTTAGGATGGCTAAGGTTGGCTGATCTCTGGTATCATAAGGTCTCCAGAGCTTACGAGGATTGGATGTCTGGGTCGGGTCTTAAGGGGAGGTATTTAGTTTGGTCCGTAGACCTCCATCAAGCTTAAAATTACACCCCCGTGAGTCCCTTTCAAGATAAATTTGTACATTTTTCGGTAGAAAAATGTCCAGGCCGAAGGCCGGTTCCTCTTAAATTACAGGCTCGCTATCGCTCGCCAGGATAAAATCGACACCTGAATTGCACAAAAGGTCTTACTATGGGGTGAAAGTTCTTAAAATCGCTAAACTAATGAGGCAAATGTTTTATAATATCAAAAGCAATGGGGCTAAACATGAGGGAGAAAGGGGCCAAGAAAATAATCCCTCAAGTGGATATCTCCCCTTAAGCCGGGGTTACGTAACTGTCTGCTCCAAGCTAGTTAGTCTGCATAGTACGGTAGCCAGAGAGAGAGAGAGTTACATAGAGTTACGTATATACACAGATTGGACAGAATTTGCGGCCCCTACTAGGCAGGCCGGTCATAATTATAACAAAATGTTCGACTAAGTGGTGGAAGGTAAGGATAGCAAAGCAGAGAGAGGGAGAGAGAGGGAGAGATAGAGAGAGGGAGAGAGAGAGAGAGAGAGAGGGAGCGAGAGGGAGCGCGAGCGAGACTTGATTTAAGGGGAGATATCCACTTGAGTGACTTTCTTCTTGACCCCTTTCTCCCTCATGTCTAGCCCCATTGCTTTTGATATGTTAAGACGTTTGCCCCATTATTTTGACGATTTTAAGAACTTTCAACCCATTTCTGTCAATTTTAAGACCTTTCGTGCCATTTATGTGTCGATTTTATCCTGGCGAGCGATAGCGAGCCTGTAATTTAAGAGGAACCGGCTTTCAGCCGGGACATTTTTCTACCGAAAAATGTACAAATTTATCTTGAAAGGGGCTCAAGGGGGTGTAATCTTAAGCGTGAAGGATATCTACGGACCAAACTAAAAACCTCCCCTTAACAACCATGATCACCGTCCTACGGAGTGGACGGTGGCAGAAAATGATGAAGAGTGTTACATGGTTACATAGATACCGTACACAGACTACACAGACCTTGCGGCCCCCTACTATAGTCCATTCAATATAGGTAGGCCAAAGCTCCAGATCTCAGCCTCTCATAACTCAAAAATAACCGAACTGTTATTTCGACCGTATGGGAGAGTTTGACAGGAAATAGATGTGGAAATAGATGTGGAAATTTACAGCTCATTTACTCCAGCCCTTTTCAGCCTATTTATAATGAATAGTCTAGAGGCAATTTGGCCTTCAATCTAAGTTAACCCCTTCTATACCGATGATGTCCTTTGCATTCTATTCTGGCAACTATTAGACGATTTTGTACAGCTTACGAAGGACGTCTACTCATTTCGAAGGCTTCAGACTATATCAATTAATCCTTTTAGCTACCATATATCCTTTTTAAGCTTCATAATATCGTCTAAATGTAGCTAGAATAAAATAAAAAAGACGTCGCCGGTACTGAAGGCGTTAATACCCTTCCAATCCCTCTCTGCAATAGCGGACACAAGAGGTACAGTAGACCAGTGTCATATTTACAATGTGAATGCTACCACCTGATTAGCATGATCCAGCTGATTACACTGGTTACAGACTACATTCACATCCACAAAACATTATTATGAATTACCTGTAATAGTTTTTCTTCCTATAATACTCCAGCCTCCTCCTCTTCCAAAGCAAAGATAGCCTAATTCTTTCAACACACCTTTACCCTTATTCTGTGTCAACTCCAACTCAAAGGAGTGCGTCTGATCAGTTCTTCTTTTACACAACTTTTTCTGGGACGCACTTTCTCACACTATCATTTTCTCTTACAGTGGACTATGCCTGGAATATGACTGTAATTTAACTTTCCTAGGGGAAGACGAAGATGCGCTACAGGCAGTTTTGCCTTCTTCACTTTAAAACAAATATATGCTTTGCTTCTGTCCTTCAATTATATAAACGAGTCATTACACTAATACACACAGTAATGAATTCACACAACCACAGATGGTGTTGCATCACAGAAAACACGCTTAAGGGCAGGTGTCCACTTGAGGGATTGTTTTCTTGACCCCTTTCTCCCTCATGTTTAGCCCCATTGCTTTTGATATTATAAAACGTTTGCCCCATTAGTTTAGCGATTTTAAGAACTTTCACGCCATATTAAGACCTTTCGTGCAATTCAGGTGTCTATTTTATCCTGGCGAGCGATAGCGAGCCTGTAATTTAAGAGGAACCGGCATTCGGCCGGGACATTTTTCTACCGAAAAATGTACAAATTTATCTTGAAAGGGACTCGAGGGGGTGTAATCTTAAGGTTGATGGAGGTCTAGGGAATAAACTAAATACCTCCCCTTAATCCACCCCGCAGATACCCTCTCTTAAGTATCGAGATCCCCTTATACCGATACAAAGGATAGGGATCAGTGAGGTTATCCCTTACACTAGGTCGTGACACACAGCTCCTTATCCCAGCGTCTCAGGTCTCCATGCAAATTGGGCAACCCGTATAAGGGAGGCGGGGTGTGAGGGAGAGGAGAGGCAGTTTGTTGGCGAGAAAATACTAGGTGAACTTAAGGAATGGTTGAGATTTTGTTTGTCTTTTTCTTTGTTGCAAAGTTCCTCGGTTTGGTTTAGTTGGGATAGATTAGGCTAGGCTATGATGGGTTAGTTTACGATAACTTAGCTTTGGTCTAGCTTTGGATAGGTTACTTTATTGGAGTAAACATTGCCATGGGCTTAGATTAGAATATGTTAGACTATACTATAGATTAGGTAGGTAAACTAGGTAGATTAGGTTGGCAAAAAGTTGAATTCTCTCTCTCTCTCTCTCTCTCTCACTTCTTATTCATTCCCTCACACTTTCAGTCACCCCCGTTCTCTCTCTCTCTCTCTCTCTCTCTCTCTCTCTCGCCTCTCTCTCTCTCTCTCTCTCTCTCTCTCTCGCCTCTCTCTCTCTCTCTCTCTCTCTCTCTCTCTCTCTCTCTCTCTCTCTCTCTCTCAGCACACAGGAGCCGGTTCTGGTCTTAGCGTCACTACGGCTCAGCATCACCCGGGTTCGATCCCCGTGTCCCTTTTATCAGGGTAAATGAGGGGGTGCTTATCCCGAGAGAGAGAGAGAGAGAGAGGGAGAGAGAGAGGGAGAGGGAGAGGGAGAGAGAGAGAGCGATAGCGAGCGAAGGGGGGTGGGGTTGATATACATGGTAGGAGAGACGGAGTGAGTAAGAATGTAGGAGAGAGAGAGAGAGAGAGAGAGAGAGAGGGAGAGAGAGAGAGAGAGAGAAAAGGGGAGGGGGGGGGAGATACATGGAGTAGAGAGAGAGAGAGAGAGATTTGTACATTTTTCGATAACAAAATGTTCCAGATAAGTGGAGGCCAGTGAACCAGATTGTTTATTCGTTTGTTTGCCTGATTACTACAAAAAAAATACATTCTTTTTCAGGTGGGTGGAGGTGAGGTAATTAGTTATTTATTTATTTACTTAATTTTTTGTTTGTCTCCTTTTTTTTTGCTCGTTTGCCTAATTAATGAGATATGTTTTGTCTTTTTCCAGGTAATTGGAGGTGGATCAGAATTTGTGTTTGACTGTTTGCCTAAATAGTAACACAAAAATCTTCCTTTTCCAGGCAGGTGTGAATCAGATTGCTTGTTTGTTTATTTGCCTAATTATTTTGTTTCTCTTTTTTTCCAGGTAAGTGGAGGTGAATAAGTGCCGACCGGAGAGAGAAGAGTGAGTACAGTGTATATAATTAACCCTATATGGTGCAGGGTGGGTCATTTTGGAATCGCCCTGTTTCACTCCATTGTTTTTTTTGTTCGTGTGTGTGTTTTTTTTTTTTTTTTTTTTTGTCTTAAAGTTTGAAAGGGGTTTGGGGAAGGGTTGTTTTTTTAGTTTGGCAGAAACCAGACCTCACGAAGCCAACTATGCGCCTGAATGTCCAGTATATATAGGCCCACCCTGGCACACTAGGCATTACTGAGCGTGTCGTAATTCACTGAGGCGAGCGATAGCGAGCCTCTGATCTAGGAGCAACCGGTCGAAAAATGTACTTATTCATCTTGAAGGAAGTCTGGAAACTGACTTATGAACTGACTTATGAACTGACTTATGACGGCAACTTTACCTCTGGATGTCAAGTATAGGCCCACCCTGGTACAACACTAGGCATTACCGAGCCTGTCGTAAATCACTGAGGGTGGTGGTTGTGTGGGGGAGAGTCGTAAGTTGGGGCTGATGTATTGGTGGTGGTGGTGGTGGGTGGGGCTATGAACTGTGGGGGTGTGGGGTTGGAGGGGATCTGAACTGTTGGGTGGGGGGGGGGGGGGGGGGGAGGAGGGGGTAGTGGGAAGGATCCGAATTGTGGGGGTTAGAGGGACTCCAAACTGTGGGCGTGTGGGTGCGAGTGGGACGTGAGAGAGGGGAAGGGAGAGTGAGGAAGGGAAGAAGTGGTATCTTCAGAAATATTAATGGGTTGTATTACGTGGCGAGAGACAGAAAGGTGAGGGTGGACAAGTGTATCCTCGTTATTATTGGTTCCACCACCACAACTATCATACCAAGCATCATCACAACCCTCAGCATAGCCCTACATCATCACCTTCGCCCCCATCACATCATCACAATCAACACCATCACATTCCTCAATCGTCACCACACCCTCATCACATCCCCACCCTCATTACCTTTACATACCTACCACCACATTCCCCAATCATCACCATCAACACAATCACATCCGCACATTATCACCACCATTATCATCCCTACCATCACCATTACCATTACCACCATCACCACACCTTCATCACATCCCCACATCATCACCATCACATCCCCACATTCCCCAATCATCACCACACCCTCATCACATCCTCACACTATCAACATCACCATTATCATCACTACCATCACCCTAATTAACACTACCATCCCTACCATCAACATCACCACCACTTCCCTAGTTCATCACCATCACATCCCCACAGTTCACCACCAACATCACCATCAACACCATCACATCACAATTACCACCACCACGAACACCATCACCACCACCAACACCACCACCATCACTAAGGACCCTCATCAATTATCTGTGAAGCCCCAAACATCAATTATAGTGACGATGGTAATCAATTCTCCCCAGTACTAGGCAATTAAAATACATGGCTTTCAGTATTTCTTCCATATTTTTTATTTATTTATTTTTTATAGGCATGTGGCTGATGTTTATAGTCTCCATTAAATCTGAAGGAAAGATTAAAGTGATTATTTTTTTTATTTTTTTTTTTTTTTGCTTTATAATGTCGATGTATGCACTCTCTCTCTCTCTCTCTCTCTCTCTCTCTCTCTCTCTCTCTCTCTCTCTCTCTCTCTCTCTCTCTCTGTCTTCATCTCTCTTTGTCTCTCAGTCTCTATCTCTCTGTCTCTCTCTCTCTCTCTCTCTCTCTCTCTCTCTCTCTCTCTCTCTCTCTCTCTCTCTCTCTCAATGTATCTTGATATATTTATTTTGGAATGCAAGGTTGAACAAATTGAACCCTTTCGAGGTCGGTCACCAATAATCGGCCTAGGAAACAGAGAGAGAGAGAGAGAGAGAGAGAGAGAGAGAGAGAGAGAGAGAGAGAGAGGAGAGAGAGAGAGAGAGAGAAAGAGAGATAGGAGGAAGGGAGAGAATTTATGGAGAAGATTGATGGCTGAGAAAAGAGATTTATGAGAGAGAGAGAGAGAGAGAGAGAGAGAGAGAGAGAGAGAGAGAGAGGGGGGGGGTATAGCATATTGCTGGATATAAGTAACTGTTTGTAGATAGATAAATATAAGATAGACAAAGCAAATACAAACAATCAAATTCACAAATATATATATATATATATATATATATATATATATATATATATATTGCAGGGTTCTATGGCAGTGGTGTACAGTCACTCATAAAGATTCGTGGACCTCTCACCTATTTTGAATTATGAAAGTTCCATATATCCCTGGATACTAATTTATGAATACAATGTTCTGTGCATCAACTTCAAAACTGTATATACTCTTTATTAAAAAGTGACTGTACTAGTCTGGTTTGATGTTGGATTGTTAGGGTGCCACTGGAAAATTGATTAGAGACAGCTGATCTGGTGATAAGTGTTACACAGCGAGTTGAAGAACCCACGGAGACGGTTGAGCACACCTAACTTCCGGGAAGCTGTTTTAGCAAGAGTAGTAAAATTATCTGTAAAAGGAAAGGTCAGGAGGACAAGAAACACTAAGAATACTCAGAGAAGATGAAGGGTTGATTTGTTTATTGTTAAAGAATAAGGGAAATTTGTGTGGAATATAGTGATGGGTTGATAGATGTAGACATTTGGTTTTGGAAGCATTGATAGTACCGGTATATCGCATATATCTCCCTTTTCGATAATTAATAAAGATAATAATAGCATTCCCATTTCCTTTGACACTCTTTTTGTGAGGGAACACTATTATTTTCAGACATTGCAGTAACTAACCATTTCCTTTGACACTCTTTTTGTGAGGGAACACTATTATTTTCAGACATTGCAGTAACTAAACCGAAAATAATTATTGATGATATTAGCATTCCCATTTTCTTTGACGCGTTTTGTGAGGGAATACTATTATTTTCAGACATTGCAGTAACTAAAACGAAAATAAGTATGAGAAACATGACCTTGAGTCCCGGACAATTACTGGGTGGTGAAGAGAGCCACAAAGATTTATGGCAGATCATTGGGCCTTAAATGATCGGGTGTGTGGCTGAATACAAGAAGAATATCGTGATAATTTAAGCCTGTATGGATGTTTTACCTGTGATAAATCATGATGTGGGGACGTTATTATATTTATGCACTTATTTCTTATTATGGGGGTATATATGTGTATATATGTGTATATATGTATATATATGTGTATATATGTATATATATGTGTATTTTAGTTTGCTCCCTACACCTCAAGCAAGCTTAATAATAAAATATCCCAAAGACCCCCTACAAGATAAATTTGTACATTTTTCGGTAGAAGAATGTCCCGGCCAAAGGCCGATTCCTCCTAAATTATTATGTTCCCTCCACCAACCGACTTTATTCCTAAACTCAATTAATGAAATCAACAAATACATGTGGCAGTCCAGGGATTCGAACCTAGGATGCTCACACCGAAATTCACTGCATTTATCCATTGCGCTACGAAGACAGGCTCGCTATCGCTCGCCAGGAAAATATCGACACCTAAATGGCACGAAAGGTCTTAATATTGACGTAGATAAATAGGTGAAAATCTTAATATTTGACCTATTTATGGGGTTAAACATGAGGAAGAAGGGGGCCATAAAAAGCACCACCTACCTCCCCATAAATGATCGGGTGTGTCGCTGAATACAACAAGAATGCAACAAGAATACAACAAGAATATCGGGATGATTTAAGCCTGTGTGGAGTTTACCTGTGTGGATGTTTACCTGTGTGGATGTTTACCTGTGATAATTTAAGCCTGTGTGGATGTTTACCTGTTATAATTTAAGCCTGTGTGGATGTTTACCTGTTATAAATCATGTATGGATGTTTACCTGTTATAAATCATGTTTAATATAGTTCTAGGAGGAGAAATAAATGGCCGTTATTGGAGACCTGTGCTGTCCGATTTGTTTTTGTTTTTTTAATTTATATTTCTTTCTTTTTATATGGAATTTATATGATTTAATCAACTTTTAGCATAGCATTAAATGTACCTTTATAAATCATGCTTAATATGTATATAGAAGGAGACATATATGCCTATTATGTGTAGACTTGTGCTGTCAGGCTGTTATATGTAATTGATGTGGTGTAATCAACCTTTTACATTTAGCATAATACATTTACCTGTCGTAAATCATGCTTACTATAGTTATAGGAGGGGAAATAAATACCTGTTATCGGAGACTTGTGCTGTCAGAGTTTTTTATATGTAATTTATATGGCCTAATCAACATCGTACATTTCGCATAATATTACATTTACCTGTCGTAAATCATGCTTACTATAGTTATAGGGCGAGCAATTAATGGCTACTATTGGTAGACCTCTGCTGTCAGCTTTTTTTATATCATTATATAGGCTATATGCTTTTATTATTATGTTTTACTCAACTTTGTACAGCACGTCTCAAACTATTCACCCACTGCATTAAAATCTAAGGGGTAAACTCGTGTAATTTTAATTGATAGATTGTGACGCGTGATTTAATTCTATTTGATCCGAGAGGGATCTTTATGGATCTCCCCTATTTCGCTCCATTACTTTGGAGATTTTGAGACGTTTCATCCCATTTATTTGGCGATACCAAGACGCTTCAACCGATTCAGGTGTCGATTTTATTCTGAGCGAGATACAGCGAGC
>CM064485.1:68035447-68085447 GCA_032716605.1 Paralithodes platypus | reverse complement strand
AACTGTTAGTGTTGTGTTTTTACTCTCATATGTATTTGTTTTCGATATATCTTCATATTTCTCTCGAACATTAATGGCCCCCTTATAAGACCCTATACCCCCGTTATGGTCAGTGGTCAGGGGGCATAGGAAATAGTAGGGTAGGTGGGTGGTGGTACAACAGGATAAGTTGACGGATATTAGGTGTGGTGGGAAGGGGGAAGTTTGTGTATGGGTAATATCAATGTAATGTTGCTACTACTACTACTACTACTAATACTAATAATTGGGCTACTACTACTAATACTAATACAAACAAAATAATATACATAATAATTATATATAATGATAATAATAATATAAATATTAATAATAATAAACAAAATACTAAAATTAATTGTGATCTCAGTTATGCTGATAATAATTACAGTGACAATCATAACAACTTGAAAATAGTAAATAACTTGATTCCCCTATAATTACCTTTGTATACTAAATATCGTGCGTTTTCTATTATACAAAGCATTTAAATAGGACACTCAAATACATAAGCATCCACTTCTCGACAGGTAAAGGCCAGTTTATTTGCTCATGCTTTCAATAAACTCGGCCAGGTAAGGATTACCCCAAGACAATCATGACTTAATTCCAGGTTAAGGGGCTAGTGCTTGTTTTTTGGTCTATATATTGATTTATTTATTATGTTTTTAGTTTCCTCGCTAGACCTCCCTCAAACTTTGAAAATACACCCCCTAGACCCCCTTTCAAGATAAATTTGTACATTTTTCGGTAGAAAAAATTCCCGGCCGAAGGCCGTTTCCTTCTAAAATTACAGGCTTGCTATCGCTCGCCAGGAAAAAATCGACACCTAAATGGCATGAAAGGTCTTAAGATTGATAACAAAATGGGGCGAAAGGTCTCACAATCGTCAAACAAAGGGAACTAACGTCTTAAGATCTCAAA
The DNA here is from genome assembly GCA_032716605.1 of Paralithodes platypus. Classification (NCBI taxonomy): domain Eukaryota; kingdom Metazoa; phylum Arthropoda; class Malacostraca; order Decapoda; family Lithodidae; genus Paralithodes; species Paralithodes platypus. The sequence goes on along the minus strand of CM064485.1, from coordinate 68,084,505 downwards.
ACTAATACGCTAAACATGAAGGAGAAGGAGGTCCAGTAAAGGCGAGTAGTGTCCCCTTAGCTGTACAAATGAGGCCAGCTTAATAATGGATGAAGGCAACGAGAAAATTATCCTGGAACTCGTTACAAGCCAGTTTCAGTCTGGTTGACGAATTTATTGACGGGTCGAGAGAGAGAGAGAGTGAGTGTGTGTGTGTGTGTGTGAGAGAGTATGAGTGTGAGAGTGAATTAGAGTTAGAGAGTGAGACACAGATAGATAGAGAGAGAGACAGAGATATATATTCTTATGTACAGTATATGCATACATGTGTGACTATGTATGTATGTATATATATATGAATGTATGTATGTATGTATGTATGTATTTTCACATTGATTATGCACTGTCTTGATAGCGTAATGCATAGTGAGCGGAATTTCGATGTGAGTATCCTGGGTTCGAATCCTCGGAGTGCCACATGTATTTGTTGATTTCATTAATTGAGTTTGGATGTGAAGTTGTTTGGTGTAAAAACATAATAATTTACATAATTTATGTATGACTATATATATATATATATATTTGCATACATATGTGTGTGTTTACCTCTATGTACATAATATGCTCGCGTGTATATATGTGTCCGTTCATGTAAACCTGCCCTTCTGCCTGAATACGGACCTTTATTAAATATAAAATGATAATACCCTTCAGCACTACATCACTCAGGCAGCCCATAAACCAAGACTCTGTGAATGTGGAATATACTAGAGGTCTTATAGTAGCAGATATCGCCCAACCTACGCCATCTTGGAGAGAGAGAGAGAGAGAGAGAGAGAGAGAGAGAGAGAGAGAGAGAGAGAGAGAGAGATTTATATATATACACTGGCCACACAGATTTACGATCCAAACGAAGTGATCAGGACTTAATTCTAGTAGAGATGTCCTATCCGATAGAAAAGGAAAGTTGAAGGAAAGGATAGAAAAGAAGAATGGAGAAGAGAGAAGGAAGAGAGAGAGAGAGAAAGAGAGAGAGAGAGTGTATGTGTGTGGTTGAGTGGGTGTGATATTTACTTCTCCTTGCACTCTAATATCTCCGTCACAGAGAGTAATTCAGCTAACTCTGACAAACACCTCCTCCTCCTCCTACTACTAGAGGTCTTATAGTAACCGAGATCAGCCAACCTCCGCCATCTTGGGGCCAATGGTGATCTTTGCACTCCATATCAATAAGAAACATTCGGCTTTAATGGTATAGTCTATTTTGGTGTCAGTTGATTGTCAATTGCTATATCTTCAACTTAAGGGGAGATATCCACTTGAGGGATTTTTTTCTTGACTCCTTTCTCCCTCATGTTTAGCCCCATTGCTTTTGATATTATAAAACGTTTGCCCCATTAGTTTAGCGATTTTAAGAACTTTCACCCCATATTAAGACCTTTCGTGCAATTCAGGTGTCGATTTTATCCTGGCGAGCGATAGCGAGCCTGTAATTTAAGAGGAACCGGCCTTCGGCCGGGAAATTTTTCTACCGAAAAATATACAAATTTATCTTGAAAGGGACTCAAGGGGGTGTAATTTTAAGCTTGATGGAGGTCTAGGGTACAAACTAAATACCTCCCCTTAAGACGACATTATGCAACTTAGGAAGGATCTGTGCTGGTTAAAAGGGTTGGTTGAGATAGTTGGAAGCCTTACTATTGCTCAAGATCCTTCCTAAGCTGAACAAAAACGTCAAATAATTGCCGGAGTATAATTAAAAGGATAATATTACAGGGATCTGCCTTGTGTGGGCCGATCGGCTTTTTGCAGACTTCCATTTTCTTATGTTCTTATGTTCTTATAACCCTGGTACTGAACGGGTTAAGGGGAGGTTTTTAGTGTGTTTCCTAGACTTTCTTTCAAGCTTGAAATTACACCCCCTTGACTCCCTTTCATGATAAATTTGTACATTTTTCGGTAGAAAAATGTCCCGGCCGAAGGCCAATTCCTCTTAAATTAGAGGCTCGCTATCGCTCGCCAGAAACAAATCGACACCTAAATGAGACGAAAGGTCTTAAAAGTGACAAATGGGGTGAAACTTCTTAAAATCGCCAAACTAATGGGGCGAACGTCTTAAAACTTGAAAAGCAATGGGGCTAAACATAAGGGAGAAATGGGTAAAGAAAAAAAATCCCTCAAGTGGAAATCTCCCCTTAAGTAGCGAGAAACCAGCCGCTAAAGGATTCAATAATTATGACATCAGCGGGAAATATACTGACAATACAGGATAGAGAGTTTGGTCTTTGGGTATAAAGTCCAAGTGATCAAACTTAACCCCTTGATGATCATGATGCGTTTTGTGACAGTGTATTCTGGCTGTCATTAAACGATTTTATTCAGCTTGGGAAGGACCTGTGGGAGTTTCAAGGGTGAGGACGGTCTCGAGAACCCCCCCCCCCCCCCCTGACTTCCACAGACCCTTCCTCAGCTGAATAAAATCGTCTAATATCAGCCAGACAACATAAAAGAAGTGCGTCACAGCTCCTCAAAGGGTTAAATTAAAAACGCCTATTGCTTGATATTTGAAGTACGGTGGCGCTAATAAGTCATGTTTCAGCTGGCATTACGTTTGGCTCGCTCTGTGCTGTATTAATGTCTGTCAGATGTTAAATAGGGTGGGTAAGTGTAGGGACATGTTTGTATACCTCACTCGAAATTAAGAAATCATGCCTAGATATTGCTGATGCCAATTATTGATCAAAATATACTTGGTGCCGAGCCATCACTTATTTGGCCGACTTTATCCAAAATGTCGACTAAATAATAAGTTGGCCTCTCTCTCCAGACTACACTAACCCGTGATTTACCTGACGTTCCGGCGTACAAGCTTCATTTTCAGATTTTCTTGGCTTTTGTGCGTTTATTAAAAGATTAAATCGTTGGCGAAATAATGTAACTGGGAACTTGATATTTAATGGGGGACGACTGCATATTTATTTAGGAAGATGGGTAGAGGATTTATTATCAGCTTGTGTATACTACTTGTTTGTTATCAGCTTGTGTATACTACTTGTTTGTTATCAGCTTGTGTATACTACTAGTTTGTTATCAGCTTGTGTATACTACTTGTTTGTTATCAGCTTGTGTATACAACTTGTTTGTTATCAGCTTGTGTATACTACTTGTTTATTATCAGCTTGTGTATACTACTTGTTTGTTATCAGCTTGTGTATACTACTTGTTTGTTATCAGCTTGTGTATACTACTTGTTTGTTATCAGCTTGTGTATACAACTTGTTTGTTATCAGCTTGTGTATACTACTTGTTTGTTATCAGCTTGTGTATACTACTTGTTTGTTATCAGCTTGTGTATACAACTTTTTTGTTATCAGCTTGTGTATACTACTTGTTTATTATCAGCTTGTGTATACAACTTGTTTGTTATCAGCTTGTGTATACTACTTGTTTGTTATCAGCTTGTGTATACTACTTGTTTGTTATCAGCTTGTGTATACTACTTGTTTGTTATCAGCTTGTGTATACAACTTGTTTGTTATCAGCTTGTGTATACAACTTGTTTGTTATCAGCTTGTGTATACAACTTGTTTGTTATCAGCTTGTGTATACTACTTGTTTGTTATCAGCTTGTGTATACTACTTGTTTGTTATCAGCTTGTGTATACTACTTGTTTGTTATCAGCTTGTGTATACTACTTGTTTGTTATCAGCTTGTGTATACTACTTGTTTGTTATCAGCTTGTGTATACTACTTGTTTGTTATCAGCTTGTGTATACTACTTGTTTGTTTGCCTCTTCTACTTGTTAAGGGGGGTGACCTGTTTTTGTTCTGTCCTTTTCTATCTTTCGCTGGCTTGTATCCATTTGGCCCCATTCAGCCTACTGTTTTAAGATGTTTATCCCCATCCAGGTGTCAATTTTTTTACTGGTGAGCGGTAGCGAGCCAGCATATTTGTTATTTTTGTTTGACAGCAGGCTAAATTTGTACATTTTTCGATAGAAAAATGTCTCCGGCGAAGCCGGATTTCTTCATATAATGCTGGCTCGCTATCGCTCGCCAGGAAGAAATCGACACCTAGATGGGGATAAACTTCTTAAAATAGTTGGCTGAATGGGGCCGAATGGATACAAGCCAGAGAAAGAGAGAAAAGGACAGAAATAACAAAAAACAGGTCACCCCCCTTAACCCTTGCAGTACCGATGACGTCCTTTTCATTTTATTCAGGCAACTATTCGACGATTTTATTCAGCTTAGGAAGGACATCTATCCATTAAGGGGAGATCTCCACTTGATGGATTTTTTTCTTGACCCCTTTCTCCCTCATGTTTAGCCCCATTGCTTTTGAGATTTTAAGACGTTTGCCCCATTAGTTTAGCGATTTTAAGAACTTTCACCCCATATTAAGACCTTTCGTGCCATTCAGGTGTCGATTTTATTCTGGCGAGCGATAGCGAGCCTGTAATTTAAGAGGAACCGGCCTTCGGCTGGGACATTTTTCTACCGAAAAATGTACAAATTTATCTTGAAAGGGACTCAAGGGGGTGTAATTTTAAGCTTGATGGAGGTCTAGGGAACAAACTAAATACCTCCCCTTAAAGGACTACAGACTATCTCGATTAATCTTCCCTAGACTTTATCAAATCGTCTAAATTATGGTAGACTAAAATGAAGAAGACGTCTCCGGCACATTAGGGGTTAAGGGGAGATTTCCACTTGAGGGATTTTTTTTTTCTGGACCCCTTTCTCCCTCATGTTTAGCCCCAATGTTTTTAAGATTTGGAGATAAGTTAGGCGATCTTAAGAACTTTCGCCCAATTTCTGTCAATTTTAAGACCGTTCGTGCAATTTAGGTGTCGATTTTTTTCCTGGCGAGCGATAGCGAGCCTGTAATTTAAGAGGAACCGGCCTTCGGCCGGGACATTTTTCTACCGAAAAATGTACAAATTTATCTTGAAAGGGGGTCTAGGGGGTGTAGTTTTTAGCTTGATAGAGGTCTAGGGAACAACCTAAAAACCTCCCCTTAAGGAACCAGAGACTTTGGGGGATCCATTTTGAAAGTTGCCTTTAATAACTGTTACCAACTTCCGTACATGAGAGTACTTCAAGGGGTTAATATATTGTATGTGTACTTCAAGGGGTTAATATATTGTATGTGTACTTCAAGGGGTTAATATATTGTATGTGTACTTCAAGGGGTTAATATATTGTATGTGTACTTCAAGAGGTAATATATTGTTATGTGTTAAAATATTGTTGTGTACTTCAAGGGGTTAATATATTGTATGTGTACGTGTACTTCAAGGGGTTAATATTATTGTATGTGTACTTCAAGGGGTTAATATATTGTATGTGTACTTCAAGGGGTTAATATATTGTATGTGTACTTCAAGGGGTTAATATATTGTATGTGTACTTCAAGGGGTTAATATATTGTATGTGTACTTCAAGGGGTTAATATATTGTATGTGTACTTCAAGGGGTTAATATATTGTATGTGTCTCAATTTGAATCGCGACCTTGTCCTTATAAGTATGTGTACAATTATAGACTTTGGTTAGTTAAAATAGGACTTCAGAGGCTATCAACCGTATTGGATTATTAAGCCAGCACACTGTAAGTCAAGAATAACGTCAGGACTGGAGCCTCTCTGCGAGAACCCCAGTCCCTTAATTATAGACATGCAATAGTTATATATATGTGTTGAAGAACTGCATTACGTAAGCTAATTATGATTTTTTTTTTTTTTTTTTTTTTGTATAAATGACGAGTTGTGACATTCGTACTCAGGAACGACCGAGAGATGGGAACGTCTCTTAACCTCTCATATTGTTGAAATAGGTAAGCTTGAGGACAGCTCAACTTCAGCGTGTGACTGTGTAGGGATGATTAAGGTAACCTGTTGGTGATTGTTTTAGGGAGAATGTTGCTACTTAACCTTAATAAATGGGTTTCGCACATGATAGAAAAAGAAGGGGTTTTAGGGTATTCAAGAATAACTCAATCTTTAGAATGTGACTGGGTAACGATGATTTAGGTAAGTTATGGGTGACTTTTTGAGTGAGAATTTTGATAGTCTACCTTAATAAGTTTAGGTAAGTTTCAGGCTAATAGAAATTCAGAGGGTTTTAGGTTGTGCAAGAGTAACATAAACTTCCAAATGTGACTGTGCAGCGATGATTTAGACAAGGTATTGGTGAGTTATGGTGAGGCCCAATGAACAAAGGGTGACGGGGTGGGGTTGTGCATACTGATTGAGCACCCCCTTAAATCATATAGCCCTTCGTTTTCTAATGTGTAGGTGTGTATATTTGCTATTTATGTATTCTCACCGACTCGGGGGGGATATTTTTTCGTTTCTGACTGTCTACACAATTAGCTATCTATTTTTACTGTTTATTCATATGCTATTAAATATATTTTGCTTATTTATTTATTAAGACTTAATTGATATATACCTTAATTATATAATTAGTGCGTATCTATATAATTATGCATTTTGACTGACTAGTTATTTCCCTCTTTTTTTATCTTTGTTATCTACTAATTTAACTATTATTTCAATTATTTGCGTGAATATATTAATAATATATATTTTATTATTATATATTTTATCTCTCAGTTTCATGTGGACTCTCTCTCTCTCCCCCGTAAATATCGTCTTTTGATGTATTGAGCTTTTAACACGGAAATTCGTGTTTTCTGGCTACTCATCATTAGCTATCTATTTATACATCTATACACACACACACACACACACACACACACACACACACATAGGCCTACACGTAGAGGAGTACATATAAACATTTACAACTTCAGAGCAGTACATTCACACATACACACAGTTTACACATTGAACACACGCGCGCGCGAGCGCGCACATACCTAAATCACATATGGATATTCATACACACACATACTCAGTGTACATATTGAACAACCACATACAAATAAGCATACCTAACCACACGCAAGTATAAACACACACACACACACACACACACACACACACACACACACTAGCTAATAACATGAAACTATCGACAAATACCGGGTGTAAAGAAATATACCGGTGAGAAATTTAAACGTGATGGTTGGAAGTGATCCAAGGATGTGTGGTGTGTGTGTGTTGTAGAGAGAGAGAGAGAGTGTGAGTGAGTGTATGTGTGTGAGCTAGAGATAGATAGATAGATAGATTAATAGATAGAGAGAGAGAGAGAGTGACAATGAGGGTGTTTGGTTGCGTGTGTGTGTGTGTGTGTGTGAGAGAGAGAGAGTGAGTGAGTGTATGTGTGTGAGCTAGAGATAGATATATAGATAGATAGATAGATAGATAGAGAGAGAGAGAGTGACAATGAGGGTGTTTGGTTGCGTGTGTGTGTGTGGGTGTGAGAGAGAGAGAGAGAGAGAGAGAGAGAGAGAGAGATGAACAGAACCTGAAGAAATTAAAGAGAGATGCCCAGAGAGATAGGAACAATCTCATTATTAGCTCATTTGTCTTATCTCCCATTTTTCCTCCTCCTCCCCCTCTCTTCCATTTTCTTTGATATTCCCATGTTCTTTGCTTCGCCTTAATCTTTGTGGTTGGCCTAGGGATCCCATTATTTTCTGTGGATGAAAATGAAATGTCGCTCGTAGATTTTTGTTCAATTTTATCATATAATATTTTCTCATTACATACATTGATCATACATATATTGTTATGTGCAATTATGCATAGCCATATTCGTATATATTGCACATTGCTTTGCATATATTTAATTGATAACCAAATCCATATAACTGTTTTTATCATATCCCATTGGCAACCTAATTCTTAATACACAGATACAATATATATATATATATATATATATGTTTCTAATTTCTCAGTGGGGTTCGAACCGCCGACCGTCAGGACGATAGCCGATGCTTTAATCAACTACACCACGGCAGACCACGGTTGTTGTTGTTGTTCCCCAAGCTGCCTGGCCGAACAGCCCCAAGGCCCTGAGCAAGGCCAAGGCCATAACCGAGCACCCCCACAAAACCCTCCCTGCCGACCACAATAAAGCCTGGGCGACCGAAGCCACTCCATGGCGGGGAGCTGAGGAGGGTGCAGAAACGCCCGGGAAACCAAAGCCCCACCCAGGGCCCTGTGCCCCTCACCAATTATGAAGAGAAAGTTGAGGGGCAAAGGAAAAATGTGACGCTTTGGCTTCCAATCTTGGTAGATTGGTAGGTCAATCCACGGAAGGGACGCCGTCACTTGAGATCTAGAAAATATATAAGTAAAAGGAACAGTCAGAGTAAGCTATGGGTATGGCAGAGATTGCTCAGTTCTCACTCTGATAGACCAGCCCATCACCACGCAGACGGTAGACTGCCGTGGTGTAGTTGATTAAAGCGTCGGCTATCGTCCTGACGGTCGGCGGTTCGAACCCCACTGAGAGATTTGAAACATTTAGTGGCTCACGTGTATTTGTGATATGTACTCAATATATATATATATAATATATATATATATAATTATATATATATATATAATTATATATATATATATAATTATATATATATATATAATTATATATATATATATAATTATATATATTATTGCTTATGTTCTCCTTTCATCATAAAAAAATCCCCTGCATGTAATGTAACTGTGTTTTATATATCATCACCAACCCCATCCACACATGTCTATTATTCGATATATGAGATCACTTCGTAAGTTCGTATATACTGTATTATTTTTTCAGCAAAACTTCCTATTGCTGCTTTCTTGTCTTCTCTCTCTCTCTCTCTCTCTCTCTCTCTCTCTCTCTCTCTCTCTCTCTCTCTCTCAGCACGTCTGCAGGGGCCTTTTGAATGTTGCATCAGGGGGACACAGCCATTATCATTATTCCTTGTGTCCTCTGCTCTCTCTCTCTCTGGTTCCTCTGTTCTGCCTTCCTCTCTCTCTCTCTCTCTCTCTCTCTCTCTCTCTCTCTCTCTCTCTCTCTCTCTCTCTCTCTCTCTCTCTCTCTCTCTCTCTCTCTCATTGCATGTAATTTCCTTTCCATTTCTAACTTTCTATAAATTCCTTCAGGCGGTTTCGAAGATCTGCAAGGTTATTCACTTCCAACTGTCTTCATGTACGGCAATTGCCGGAGGGTGGGGAGAGAGCCTTATTCTTTGCTATCCTTTCTTTCCACTGTACCTTACTCTCCGGGTAGCTATCTCTACTAGAATAAGTCCTGACCACCTCGCTGGAATCGTAAGGTCTGTGTGGTCAGTGTATCTATGTACGGTACATATGTAAATCTCTCATGTCATTTCTGCCCCAATCGCTATTGTTGTAGATACATTCTATTCTTCATATATTTTCCTACCAAATCAAATTCTATTTATGTATCTGTCTGTCAGTCTATCTATCTATCTATCTATCTATCTATCTATCTATCTATCTATCTATCTATCTATCTATCTATCTATCTATCTATCTATCTATCTGCCTGCCTGCCTGTCTGTCTATATCTATATCTATCAATCTATCTTTATATCTATCTATCTATCAGCCTTTCTACCTATCTACCTACCACCTACCTACCTACCTACCTACCTACCTATATATCTATCTATCTATCTGTCTATCAGCTGACGAGGACAAGTTGACATGGGCCGCTCAGGGAAGGAGAAGAGAGAGAGAGAGGAATGACAATGGCTAATACAAGATGCTGCTGGTGGTGGTGGTGGAAAGGGTACGTGCTGAGAGAGAGAGAGAGAGAGAGAGATAGAGATAGAGAGAGTGTGTGAGTGAGAATGAGAGAGAGAGAGAGTGGGTGTGTGTGTGTTTGTGAGTGAAAGAGCTGAATTCAAACGTTAAGTGATACCTGCGATAAAGGAAATATAGGTGCCATCTTAATCAAAGGGGAGAATAGGTCTGTTGTTCCTTGCTTTTCCTCGGAGGGTCGTGGCAGAACAGGTGAGGCAGGTGGTAGGGAGAAAAATCAGTGTCTGTTGTTGCTTGCTTTTCCTTGGGTGGGTCGCGGCAGAACAGGTGAGGCAGGTGGTAGAGAGAGTAATCAGTATGCCAGCCACAGGTATAGTCTACCCCCCTCCCTAACTCCCTGCTCTCTCTCTCTCTCTCTCTCTCTCTCTCTCTCTCTCTCTCTCTCTCTCTCTCTCTCTCTCTCTCTCTCTCTCTCTCTCTTAATATTTTTTTTAATTGCATCTTTCTTGGATCATTCATTATTTCATAATGTATCTAAATGGCACGAACGGTCTTAAATTTAACAGAGAAATGTGGCGAAAGGTCTTAAAATCGCCAGGCTAATGACGCGAACGTCTTAGAATCTCAAAAGTAATGGGGCTAAGCAAGAGGGGGAAGGGGGTCCAGAAAAAACACGTCTCCTTTATTTGAGTTCAGCTACATTTAGGCGACTTTATGAAGCTTAGGAAATATATATGGTTGCTAAAAGGATTAATTGAGATAGTCTGTAGCCTCTCAATGGGTAGACGTCCTTCTTTAGATGAATAAAATCGTCTAATACTTGCCAGCATATAATGAAAAGTGCGTCAGCGGTACAGAAGGGGTTAAGAAAAGCGTCATCGTTTTCTAAAAGGGTTACTATTTGTAGACTACCACAGTCCTACCTGAAGTATCCATATAGTATCCTCCTTTGCGTAAAAAAAATAAAATAAATAAATAAAAAAAAACCAATCCTATACCTGCCTCGATGTCTGTCGATTCTTCCTTTTATATTTTCCTTGCTCTTCCTTCCTTCCATTCTTCCTTCCTTCTTTCCTTCCTGTCTCCCTTCCTTCCTTTCTTCCTACCTTCCTTCGTTCCTTCGTTCCTTCCTTCCTTCTTTTCATCCTTCCTCCCATCTTTCTTCCTTCCCTCCTTCCTTCATTCCTTCCTTTATTCCTTCCGTCATCCCTCCCTTTCTTTTTCCCTCCCCATCTCCCTTCCTTCCTTCCTTCCTGCCTTCCTTCCTTCCTTCCTTCCTCCCTCCCTCCCTCCCTCCCTCCCTCCCTCCCTCCCTACCTTCCTTCCTTCTTCCCTTCCTTCCCTCCCTATCTCCCTTCCTTCCTTCCTTCCTTCCTTCCTTCCTTCCTACTCCTTCATCCCTATTTTTAATATTCTATCCCAACCACTTACCCTTCCTTTCTTGGTCGCTGGAGTAAAATGCATATTCCCAAGACAGATACTTGAGAACCTAAGAACTCGGAAAATCTGCATAATGCCGACCGGTCCACACGAGGCAGATCCCGTTCACACCCAACCCATATAATTCATAGGACTATCAATACTGAAATTAATCTGTCAGTTCGTTGACCATTCATGTAAAGTACGGTAACTAGATTTCTTTGGAGACAATTAACGTCACTCTCCGAATCTATTATCCTCCCTATTTGAGTATTGTCGGCAAATTTTCTGATCCTGCTAATTAAACCTATATCAAGGCCATATATATATATAACAAAAACTACATCAATATATATATATATATCCTATTCTAACTTTGCTATGTCTGTTTATGTAAGTGCATGGTTGTGTCTATATGTACAGTATATGTAGGTGTTTATATGTGTATGTATGACCCCAGTAGACATGCATACATAAGGCTGGTAGTGGTAGTAGTGATGGTAGTGTTAGCCTAGGGTGGTACTGGTGGGGGGTGGGGGGGCAGGAGGTCAGACTGTAGTAGCAGTAGTAGTAGTAGTAGTAGTAGTAGTAGTAGTAGTAGTAGTAGATTGAAGTTGCATGGTGTAGAATAGTTGTTGTTGTTGTTGTTGTTCCCCAGGCTGTCTGGCCGAACAGCCCCAAGGTCCTGAGCAAGGCCAAGGCCATGAACGAGCGGCCCCACAAAACCCTCCTTGCTTACCACTAATAAAGCCCGGGTGACCGAAGCCACTCCAAGGCAGGGAGCTGAGGAGGGTGCGGAAACGCCCGGGAAACCCAAGCCCCACCCAAGGCCCTGTGCCCCTCAGCAATTATGAAGGGAAAGTTGAGGGGCAAAGGAAAATTGTGACGCTTTGGCTCCCAATCTGCCAACCTCTAGGTTGGCAGTAGGGAGGTCAATCCACGGAAAGGACGCCGTCACTTGAGATCTAGAAAATATATAAGTAAAAGGAACAGTCAGAGTAAGCTATGGGTATGGAAGAGATCGCTCAGCTCTCACTCTGATAAACTAGCCCATCACCACATGATGGGTGATGATCTATGGTGTAGAATAGTAATATCTGATGCTTGTAAAATAAAATGTATGAACACTATTAAATAAAAATCAATGTAGTAGAAAAAAACAGTAGTAGTAGTAGTAGTAGTAGTAGTAGTAGTAGTAGTAGTAGATTGAAGTTGCATGGTGTAGAATAGTAATATCTGATGCTTGTAAAATAAAATGTATGAACAATATTAAATAAAAATCAATGTAGTAGAACAAAAAAGTAGTAGTAGTAGTAGTAGTAGTAGTAGTAGTAGTAGTAGTAGTGCTGGTGGTGTTGTGTAGCATATATTACCATCATCAATACACATATTTATATATATTACCCTCATTTATGTATGTATGTAAATTAAGGTGTATGTTACTGTATGTATAATTATGCGAATGTAGGCTTACTATATGCGTATGAATGAACCCAGTAGACAGGTATACATATAGATGGTGGTGGAATTAGTCTTGGTAGTGTTAGCTTTGGGAAGCTCAGGTGTGTGTTTGTATGGATGTGAGGGTGTATATGTGTGTGTATGTGATAGTGTATGTGTGCGGTAGACAAAGTGTACATGAAGCTAGAGGTGGTAGTGGTGGTGGTGGTAGTGGTGGTAGTGGTAGTGGTAGTGGTAGTGGTGGTGGTATTAGCCTGGGGTGGTTCAGGTGTATGCCATGTTACGAAGATGACCCCACAAATCTTACACTCACTTCTTTTCCACCCTTTTCTCTTACACTTTCATATATCCTTTTGTCTCTCCTCTATTATCTCCATTTTCTTTTCTCGGCATTTTCTTTTCTCTTGCAGTTTCCAATCCTTTTGTCTACGTTTCTTATTCCCTACAGTTTCTTATCATTTTGTGTCTCTTTCTTATTATTTACATTTTCTATTATCTTGCAGTTTCGTATCCTTTTATCTCCCTTTCGTATTTGCTTATAGTTTCCTATCTTTTGTTTTCCCTTTATTGTCTTCCTTTTTCTTTTTTCTCGCAGTTTCCTATCCTTTTAAATCTACTTTATTGTCTCCGTTCCTTTGTTCTTTGCAGTTTCCTATCCTGTTGTGTCTCTCCTCTACTGTCTCCGTTTTCTTTTCTCTTGCAGTTTCATATCTTTTAGTCTCTCGTTTATTGTCTTACAGTTTCCTATCCTTTTGTCCCTCCTTTATTGTTTCCATTTCTTATTCCCTTATAGTTTCTTATCCTTTAATCTCTCCTTTATTGCCTCCGTTTTCTGTGGTTTTGCAGTTTCCAAGGCGTTTGGTGTCCACTTTATTAGCTTTCTTTCCTATCCTGTTGGAGTTTCCTATCTTTTTGTTCTCTCCTTTATTGTCTCACTTTCCTTTGTTCTTGCAGATTCCTATCCTTTGTTGTCTCTCCTTCTGTGTTTCCTTTCCTTTTCTCTCGATTCTCTTGTTTACTCATTTTCTGTTCTTGAACTATTTACAGAGTATTCGTTCTTCTCTTTCTGTTCCTTTTTTTTCTTTCTCATTGTCTATCCATCCTTTCGACTTTTTTATATTATGCTTCGTATTTATGTATTAATATATATATATTAGGATAACTTGTTTCTCTTCTATCTTATCGCAGTATTATAGCCCCAATACATGACATATATATTAACAACAAATAATCGAAAGCAAACCTCATGCAGCGATCTTTACAATGTCGACTCCTCATTTATTCCTAATTATTTGTAATATTTTCCTTGTGTTGAAAGGATAGATATAAAGGTACATTAAAAGAGTTGTACGTTGATAAGTGGGTAATAAAAGGGATAGTTGAGTATATAATGTGTGTGTGTGTGAGAGAGAGAGAGAGAGAGCGAGAGAGAGAGAGAGAGAGAGAGAGAGAGAGAGGGGGGGGGGGGGAGGAGAAGAAAAACTAGCCATGTACATACAAAAAACACTGCATATTAATAGACATATACACCTTTTCCTTACTTCTTTTTTAAGGGGAGGCGAGTCTTTTTTCTGGTCCCCCTTCTTCCTCATGTTCCTCGGAGTTTAAGACGTTCGGCCCATTAGTTTGGCGATTTTAAGACCTTTCACCCATTTCTTTGTCAATATTAAGAGTTTTCGTGTCATTTAGGTGTCGATTTTTTTCTATCGAAAAATGTACACATATATCTTGAAATGAAGGTCTTAGGCCGTGTGTGTGTATGTTTTTTTTTTTTTTTTTTTTTTTCTTTTTTTTTAAAGCTTGATGGAGGTCTAGGGAAAAAATCTAAAAAAATCTAATGCAAAGATACGTATATGAGCAAATAAAGACGCCCATCTCCCCTTAATGTAAGATATGAATTATGTAGGCAGCTTTCTCCTGTCTGAGAAATAGAGGTTGTTGTTTTTATGACTATTATTATATATTCATTTTAAGGAACAGTTAGGTTCGTAAATGTATCGTTTTCATTCGGTAGCCCATATATTATAAATGATTTTAATTGACGTATGCCATTATTTATAAATATTATCCCCTCTTTGTGTCTTTATGAACATTTCTATTGTGTCTTGTTTTATGGTCTATTCTCTTAAGGGGAGGTTTTTAGTTGGTTCCCTAGACCTCCATCAAGCTTAAAATTACACCCCCTTGAGTCCCTTTCAAGATAAATTTGTACATTTTTCGGTAGAAAAATGTCCCGGTCCTCTTAAATTACAGGCTCGCTATCGCTCGCCAGGATAAAATTGGCACCTGAATGGCACGAAAGGTCTTAATATGGGGTGAAAGTTCTTAAAATCGCTAAACTAATGGGGCAAACGTTTTATAATATCAAAAGCAATGGGGCTAAACATGAGGGAGAAAGGGGTCAAGAAAAAAAATCCCTCAAGTGGAGATCTCCCCTTAACTCTTATTTACTATAGTAATATTATGTTTCGTCTCATGTTTCATTTAATGTGCTTTCGTAGAGTGTGCAATTGTTGTTACTTGAAATTTATGAATATACTGTATATATATACACATATATATATATATATATATATATATATATATATATAGATAGATAGATAGATAGATAGATAGATAGATAGATAGATAGTCAGTCAGTCATAATTTTATTTCATAAAAAGACATATACATACACTTTTTACAGAGTTATTTACGTAATCTACATTAAGCTAAAAGTCCTTAGCGCATAGTTGGTTCTGTGTTCTGTACATAAACAATTCTTGATCTGATAGCATTGATATCATTTAGCAATAAGTTAGTAAATCCATACTCATGTAGGATTATTTTTTCAATATCCTTTACAAGAAAAGATCTATGTAACATGTAATACATGTTCTTCTCTATAAAACTACATGGCTTTATGAGATTTCTATATACAAATCTTATTTTCATCCAGTTAACCAAATGCCTAAACACCATCACTCCACATTCTCTACAAGCACTGTGGTTGCTCTCCCAGTACTTCATATTCAATATTTTCTTTATTGCCTTGTGGTATCCAATGGAAAACTGCTTAAACGGTATATAACATTTTCTATTATTAAACCAAAGTTCAGCGCCATAAAAATTCAAACAGTAGCTTTGAAATAAATTTAAAAATACTTCAGTACTCGTGTTGCTAAACTTTCTTAAAAGACAATTAAACTCATTGTAAAACTTATTTCTGCATCTTATCATATCCAAGTCATTATTAAGATTACAATCGATTATAAAACCCAAATATGTATTCAGAAACAATATTTAATTTGTTGTCTAAATATATGAAAGGATTCATTTCCTGTCCATACTTATATTTAAAGATCATACATACTGATTTTGCAGAGTTAATAGATAAGTCTAGTTGTTTAATTTCATGATCCATAATATCTATCAATGTTTGCAGACCTCTAACCGAAGGAGCCAATATTACAAGATCGTCTGCATAGGCGATCACATTGCTGACTTGTAAACCTAGTCTACAGCCTACATTACTTGCAGATAATTTACTTAATAAGTCATCAATATAAATTGAAAACAACAAGGGAGATAAAACCCCACCCTGTCTCACTCCATTTTTCATAGTCCATTCAGTTGAAATTGAATCTTTAAATTTGACAACAACATGTTGGTTTCTGTAAAAGTAAAATAAAATATTAACCAAGAAATTTGGTAATCCTAGTTTTAAAAGCTTATTTGCAAGTTTGAAATGATTCACCTTATCAAAAGCTTTTGTCAGGTCAATAAAACATGAAAAAACATTAGATCCCTCCGTGGTGTACCTTAAAATAGTTTCCTTGAGAATTAAACATGCAGTAGAAGTAGAATACCTCTCTCTGAATCCATGCTGCCTATCATTTAAACATATCTTAAAATTTTGTACTTCAAGCAGTATTCAAATACCTTCAATAATATTGGCGATAACGTAATTGATCTATAATTATCAAGTGATGTATTATCTTTATACTTATCTTTCAATAAGGGTACCATAATTCCAAAGTTCATTCTTACAGGCATACAACCATGTACAACACAAGAAGAAATCAACTTTGCAATTACTACTATCAATTCGTTTGTGCAATACTTTAAATGAAAAGAATGTATATTATCTGGGCCAATACCACAATTGAGGTCAGATATTGCTGTAGATACATCATGACTATTTACCTTACCAAATATTTCACCGTCACGTACATTTTCACCAATTTATCTATCATGAAGTCATCATCATTCTGACATTTACAATCATCATATACATGTTTAAACTTATTGGAAAATTTCTCTACAATACATTTTGGGTCACATTCTCCATCTATTTTCATACTTACAAAAACTTTATTATTCTTTATTTGTCTAACCTCTTTCCAAAATGATTTCAAATTGTTATTAGATAGAGATTGAGCTAACTTATTTGTTCTAATTTGAGACTCATTTTGTTTAACTTGTTTCAATACATTCCTAAAGTCCTTTCTAGACTCCTTCATTTCTTCTAACTCAACTCCTGCAAGTGGACGTCCCCTATTCTTCCAAGTTAAAAACTTACTTCTCGCAAACTTATGCATATCCTTAATTTCATCATTCCAACCTGGTATAACTTTATGCCTTTTTAATGGTTCTTTCTTAAACAAAGAAGATGAATTAAGTAACAAACTAATTATACTGTTATAAATTAAATTTAATTCCTTGATATGCTGTTCATTATTACATCTATATACACTGCAGTCCAAGCAATTAAAACTTGATATATCCAATTCACTTAGATAATGATTAATATTTGATCTATATATCTGTAAATTATCCACAATAGACAGTTTTTGCCAGTCGATGAATTCTGACGGTTCAATGTGTACATCTACTATACCAACATTACATATGTCAATGTTTAGCTTACATGCCAGGGGAAAGTGATCATAGAGGGCCATATCATACCTTATAGTAATATCATCTATTATTTCGTTTAGACTCTCACTTACTGCTATATGATCAAGCCAACTGGTTGTATTCTTTGCAGGACATAAATATGTAAACGAATCATTCTGCATTGCCTCAACATCACTAAATATAAAGCACTTGCTAATAAATAAATTAATAATATCTTTCCAAAACCTACCTTTAGTTGGACTAGCATTAAAATCTCCTGCAATTAAGACATTGTTGCAGTGTTGTTCAGCTATAAAATTATCAAGAGTGGCTATTGTATTTCTAAATTCATCTAAGGAGTCCTCGTCTTGCTTGTCACAAGGTAGGTATACATTCACTATAAATATTTGTACATCTCTACATTTCATTATAATCCCAATTATTCTTTCATTACAATACACAGAATCATAATTATTACTAAGTGAATTTTTCCATAATATGGCAACACCTTTTGAAGGACGACCCTCTACTATGCCTTCGTTACTCCTATCTTCCACACATGCGATTGCATCAAATGCATCATTGATTGTTCTTAAAACATTTAAGTCTTCTTTCAATAACATTATTTCTTGTAAAAGAATGATATCGTATTCCATAGTCAATAACTTTACTGCCTCAATATTATTTCTTACAGAATTACAGTTATATGATACAATCTTAGCCATTAAGATGTATGTTTAGGTTTATAGTATTTTCTAACAATTACATGGTTCGGCCAACACTCCGGACGTAACAAATCATCCCTCTTACTCATTGCAACAGTTATTTTAAATGACTTCCATTCTCGTTCAAATTTAGATTCAAGCTCACAGCATTTTACACTTTCAATGTTAAATTCATCCGATATATACTTAGTAATATCAACAACGCTAGTGTCACAGTCAGCATTCCCAATGTAAATATCTCCTAATCTTTCAGAGCCTTTAAACCTAGATTGAGTAACGTTTTTTGTTCCTCGTACACCAGCTGGCCTCTTCCACTGCTGATCCATTTTTCTTTGCGGCTGTTGGGTAGGGGGGACTGAGGCATTCCTACCGCGCCGACTCTTAACTTGTTGAAAGCCATCATCATCCAGGACACCACGTCCTGTTTCTCCTCTTTCACCTTTACTGTCACTGTTCTTGGATCTCATATACTGCAGGGGCTCAACAGATTTCTCCTTCGACCGTGTTACCTCATGTTCTAGTTCGAGAACACGAGATGACTTCCTGATCGCACCATTTCCAACAAACTGTTTCTGCTGTTTATCTCCTGTTGTAGGCGATGAAGGAGCAGTGTCACGTGAGCTCTGTTCCTCACACAGTACCTCACTGTAGGTAGGCAGTTGTAGAAGTGAGGCTACACTATCAAACTGACTGTCACGTTGCTGACTCAGTGGTGGAGCGGATGGTTCACCAGTCATCTTCAGTAACCCCTCCACTCTCTCCGTAGATCACTATTTCTACTCCTCTGCTTGATATCTTTAAGTATCCCCTTTATCTCCAGTAGTTCTTCCTTAATAATATAGTTATCTTCTACTAATCCAACATTTTCAATACGTGACTCTTTCAGTGATTTTACTTCACCTTTAAGTTCACTAATTTGATCAATTAACTCCTTGATATAACCTCCAATGACATCAAAACCATTTGATGGTAGATAGATAGATAGATAGATAGATAGATAGATAGATAGATAGATAGATAGATAGATAGATAGATAGATATAGATAGATCGATACATAAAGATGTTTATTTGTTTATTTAGTTATGTATAGTTTAATTATTTTGCATTAATTCAATTAAACACAGTATTATATTTTACATTGTTCTGCCACATCAAGTGTAGAATAATACTTTCTTCCTCATTTTCAACGGTGGCCAAGCACAGGCTACAGATTCTGGGAAATTCATGAAGGGTTTTCCATCATACTTTATCTACGCGTGTTTGTTGATGGAGTGAGAGAGAGAGGGTGTGTGAGAGTGCGAGAGAGGGGGGAGGGAGATTGGGGAAACGCAGAGAAGGAATGAGAGAGAGAGAGAGAGAGAGAGAGAGAGAGAGAGAGAGAGAGAGAGAGAGAGAGAGAGGGAGAGAGAGAGGAGAGAGAGAGAGAGGGGGGTGGGGGGGGGGGGGGGGAGGGAGAGAGCGTGAGATAAGAGAAAATAGTCAAAGAAAGTGAGTGGATGAGAAAAAGAGGAAGAGAGAGAGAGAGAGAGAGGGGGGGGGGGAGGGAGAGAGCGTGAGAGAAGAAAAATAGTAAAAGAAAGTGAGTGGATGAGAAAAAGAGGAAGAGAGAGAGAGAGAGAGAGGGGGGGGGGGGTACAAACCACCATATGTTGTCTCGTGATATCACTTGGCACCATCCCCTGTCCTCTCTCTCTCTCTCTCTCTCTCTCTCTCTCTCTCTTGATATACTGCAAATTAAAGAAAGGGAAAATGCAAAATAGTCTTCAGCGAACGTAATTTATGAAGATATATGAATGGTGAGCCAAATTCAAGATATATTTGCTAGGACATACAGTACTTTGGGAATATACATCTATGCAAATGTATTAAAGATTATACATATTAAAGATTATACATATTAAAGATTATACATATTAAAGATTATACATATTAAAGATTATACATATTAAAGATTATACATATTAAAGATTATACATATTAAAGATTATACATATTAAAGATTATACATATTAAAGATTATACATATTAAAGATTATACATATTAAAGATTATACATATTAAAGATTATACCTATTAAAGATTATACATATTAAAGATTATACATATTAAAGATTATACATATTAAAGATTATACATATTAAAGATTATACATATTAAAGATTATACATATTAAAGATTATACATATTAAAGATTATACATTATAGATTATACATTATAGATTATACATTATAGATTATACATTATAGATTATACATTATAGATTATACATTATAGATTATACATTATAGATTATACATTATAGATTATACATATTAAAGATTATACATATTAAAGATTATACATATTAAAGATTATACATATTAAAGATTATACATATTAAAGATTATACATATTAAAGATTATACATATTAAAGATTATACATATTAAAGATTATACATATTAAAGATTATACATATTAAAGATTATACATATTAAAGATTATACATATTAAAGATTATACATATTAAAGATTATACATATTAAAGATTATACATATTAAAGATTATACATATTAAAGATTATACATATTAAAGATTATACATATTAAAGATTATACATATTAAAGATTATACATATTAAAGATTATACATATTAAAGATTATACATATTAAAGATTATACATATTAAAGATTATACATATTAAAGATTATACATATTAAAGATTATACATATTAAAGATTATACATATTAAAGATTATACATATTAAAGATTATACATATTAAAGATTATACATATTACAGATTATACATATTACAGATTATACATATTAAAGATTATACATATTACAGATTATACATATTAAAGATTATACATATTAAAGATTATACATATTAAAGATTATACATATTAAATATTATACATATTAAAGATTATACATATTAAAGATTATACATATGATAAGTGCTTTAGTAATTTATGAGTTTAAATTACTACGGCTGAAACACTGTTCATGTATTTATGTATATATATATATATATATATATACATTTATTTATTTATTTATATACATAATTTTTAAGACACAGACTTTACAATGTTCGATACGAGAAGGTATTTAAGTCATAGGAAGAGGGAAACATGGTTTGTGGCAGTTTACCTAGTTCGGCATATCGTTTCACTCCTGGGTTAGAGAGTTAGACAAGAGAAGGGGGAGTGTGTTGAAAGACGTGTGCCACCTATTATCCGTAATGGGGCAGGTATGTAATGAGAAATATATTAATTTTAATGTTCGTTGAAAAAAGCGTTGAAGGGAGAGAGAGAGAGAGAGAGAGCAAGAGCTAGATTGAGAGCGAGAGTGAGCTAGAGAAAGAGAGATAAAAAACGAGAGAAAGAGAGACAGAGAGGGAGAGAGAGAGAGAGATAGAGATGCTACATTGCGTTGATTGGCAGGTGATAAGGAAGAATAAGTTAAGAACTCGAGTTGACGAGATGAAAAGTTTTGGACTCCACCCTGTTGAGAAGATTAGTGTGTGTGTGTGTGTGTGTGTGTGTGTGTGTGTGTGTGTGTGTGTGTGTGTTGTGCCATCCCACACATGCTAACAATGCTACAGGCATGGGCTTACCGAGTGCTAGGTTATAATATCTGTCTGTCTAATAAATGCACACACACACACACACTTACAATTCCGGAAAGACAAAAATGCAATGTTGAAAATTCATAAATACATACACACAAACTCACACACATACAACCTCTTCCCTCCATACACACATATATTGTGTTCCACACACACACACACACACACACACACACACACACACACACACACACACACACCACGGACATTAGTTCCCTTTCCAATGTTCCCTTACCCACTCTAAACCACTGTTTGGACACTTGATCCTCAGTGTTTTGGAGGACAAGCAGCCTAGAAGGGTCACTAGACCTGCTGTTGCTTGATTTCCTTTGTACTCCTTTGTACACACACACACACACACACACACACACACACACACACACACACACACACACAAACCCTTACGAATCCAGAATGTAAAAAACGCAGTGTTGAAATTCCATGTATTATATCCCCCCCTCCCCCATCCAAGAAACCCCCCCCCCTCGCTCTACCTGACCCCCCCCCCCCTCCCCCCTCCTCTCCTTCTACCTGTTCTACCTAAGTAATGGTCTCGTCACGAATAGGGCGAGGAGGGCTGTCACACCTATCCCTTTCTATACCGGCGCCGTATTTTCCATTCGAGTTGAGCTATATGTAGACAATGTTCTGAAGCTTAGGAAGGATGTGTGGTAGTATATGTAGACAATGTTCTGAAGCTTAGGAAGGATGTGTGTTAGGTAGTTACAAGGATTAATGGGGATAGTTGTGGCCTTTTAATTGGTAAACGTGCTTCCTAAGCTGAATAAAATGGAGCTGAAATCAGATACAGAGTACGTCGTCGGTATAGAAGGGGTTAAGGGGAGGTATTTAGTTTGTTCCCTAGACCTCCATCAAGCTTAAAATTACACCCCCTTGAGTCCCTTTCAAGATAAATTTGTACATTTTTCGGTAGAAAAATGTCCCGGCCGAAGGCCGGTTCCTCTTAAATTACAGGCTCGCTATCGCTCGCCAGGATAAAATCGACACCTGAACTGCACAAAAGGTCTTAATATGGGGTGAAAGTTCTTAAAATCGCTAAACTAATCGGGCAAACGTTTTATAACATCAAAAGCAATGGGGCTAAACATGAGGGAGAAAGGGGTCAAGAAAAAAATCCCTCAAGTGGAGATCTCCCCTTAAGTTGACGAGTCCTTGTTCTGGTCTATTCTGTCTTGATGGTGTAATGGTTAGAGCGTGTCAGTTCTGTATCTGATGTCCTAGGTTCGAATCGTAATAGCCGAGTATTCAAGATGAAATCATGACAATTTACCTTCAGTTAAGGGGAGATCTCCACTTGAGGGATTTTTTTCTTGACCCCTTTCTCCCTCATGTTTAGCCCCATTGCTTTTGATATTATAAAACGTTCGCCCCAATAGTTTAGCGATTTTAAGAACTTTCACCCCATATTAAGACCTTTCGTGCCATTCAGGTGTCTATTTTATCCTGGCGAGCGATAGCGAGCCTGTAATTTAAGAGGAACCGGCCTTTGGCCGGGACATTTTTCTACCGAAAAATGTACAAATTTATCTTGAAAGGGACTCAAGGGGGTGTTATTTCAAGCTTGATGGAAGTTTAGGAAACAAACTAAATACCTCCCCTTAAGGAAACCAATACAGAGGCATAATTACACGAGTCTTGTCCCAGCCCTTTGGTTTGTTTTGGTGTTCTCGAAAATTCTGGTGTGGCAGCTTCTGAGTAAAGGTTATAGAGTACAATAGCCCCATTCGTACGCAGTGGGCCACCCATTGGTACACCAATTAGAAGTAGCTGAAAACGTGAACAGATTCTAGATATTATGAACAACATTATAGACACAAATATATATATATATATATATATATATATATATATATATAGAAGAGAATGTTCAAACCAATAGTAACTATATATATATATATATATATATATATATATATATATATATATATATATATATATATATATATATATATATATATATATATATATATATATATAGAAGAGAATGTTCAAACCAATAGTAACGATAAATATATATATATATATAGAAGAGAATGTTCAAACCAATAGTAACGATAAATATGCAGACAAAAATATATTAATCCCGTAAAAAGTATATGGAAAGGAAAATATAATACACACATTAATTGCATAGCCAATATTAAGGGGAGGTTTTTAGTTCGTTCCCTAGAATTCCATCAATCTTAAAATTACACCCCCTAGACCCCCTTTCAAGATAAATTTGTACATTTTTCGGTAGAAAAATGTCCCGGCTGAAAGCCGGTTCCTCTTAAATTACAGGCTCGCTATCGCTCGCCAGGATAAAATCGACACCTGAATTGCACGAAAGGTCTTAATATGGGGTGAAAGTTCTTAAAATCGCTAAACTAATGGGGCAAACGTTTTATAATATCAAGAGCAATGGGGCTAAACATGAGGGAGAAAGGGGTCAAGAAAAAAATCCCTCAAGTGGAGATCTCCCCTTAATCAAACTATAAATTTAAACTAGAGGAATATTCCAGCAAATGCGTCCCAGCCATTATGAAAACCGACAAGTAATATCTCTGGGCTGATCATTAAGGGGGAATGGGCCGATATTTTTTGGCGCCCCCTTCTCCCTCGTGTTAAGCCTCATTGGTTTTTAGATTTTAAGACGTTAGGCCCATTAGTGTGGCGGTTTTAAGACTACGCCCCATTTCGTTGTCAATATTATGACTTTTCGTGCCATTTAGGTGTCGAGTTTATCCTGGCAAGCGATAGCGTGCCTGTAATTTCAAGAGGAATCGGGCTTCGGCCTTGACACTTTCCTACCGAAAAATTTACAAATTTATCTTGAAAGGGGGTCTATGGGGGTGTTTTTTTACAGCTTGATGGAGGTCTAAGGAGGAAACTAAACAATGATACAAAGATATAACAATAAGCAAATATATTCGCCCATCTCCCCTGAACGTTAACATTATGTCTTAAATATTATGGCTTGTCACCTCATAATTGTAACGATTATTGCTCTGACAAGGAAGAATGAAAGGATGCTAGATTGACGAAGTGTGTTGACGGGTTTCTGATCATTTCTTTCACAGGATCTTTTCATTCGTAAGTCAGTTTTTAACCCTTACAAGATCCAATGACGTATTTCTTGTTCTGTTTTCCGAGTATTATTAGACGCTTGTATTCAGAATAGGAAGGGTATGTGGAAGACAGAGGGTTTATGGAAGACAGAGGGTATATGGAAGACAGAGGGTATATGGAAGACAGAGGGTATATGGAAGACAGAGGGTATATGGAAGACAGAGGGTTGATTCGGATAGTCTTTACCCTTATAATTGCCACAGATATTTCTTAAGCTGTACAAAATAGTCTCTCTCTCTCTCTCTCTCTCTCTCTCTCTCTCTCTCTCTCTCTCTCTCTCTCTCTCTCTCTCTCTCTCTCTCCTTTCCTTCAACTTTCCTTTTCTATCGGATATGCCATCTCTACTAGAATTAAGTCCTGACCACCTCGTTTGGATCGTAAGGTCTGTGTGGCCAGTGTATCTATGTAAATATATGTAAATCTCTCTCTCTCTCTCGAGAAAGATTTACAAGGGTACTAGTGGGAGATGGTGTGGCACGATTTTCTTCACATTAATCTTGTCTTCCTTGGGCTACAGTTTGTGGAGTTACACATTTGGTATATGAGGTTACAGTGTGTGTGTGTGTGTGTGTGTGTGTGTGTGTGTGAAAGAGAGAGAGAGAGAGAGAGAGAGGTGTATGAGTTTCTTACTATTAATTTTGCCTTCCTTGGGCTACAGTTTGTGGACTTACACATTTGGTATATGAGGTTACAGTGAGAGAGAGAGAGAGAGTGTATGTGTTTCTTACTATTATCTTTGTAATCGAGGTACATTTTGAGAACTTAACCTTTTGGTGTATGAGGTTACAGTGTGTGTGTGAGAGAGAGAGAGAGAGAGAGAGAGAGAGAGAGAGAGAGGGAGAATAAGAAATGTGTGTGTGTGTGTATGTGTGTGTGTGTGTGTGTGTTTGTGAATTAGTTTTAACCTTGTTGACCTTGTTCTCTTCTGGGTATATTTAGAATACTTAAACCTCTGATATATTAGGTTATATTGTGTGTGAGTGTTTTTGGGAGTCTGCTTATGCGTTTGAGAAAGAGAGAGAGAGAGAGAGTGAGTGTGTGTATGTGTTTTTTTTTTTTTTTTTTTTTTTTTTTTTTCTGTGTGTATGTGTGTGTGTTTGACCAAGACTAGCCAATATTACTTTATTAACCACTTCAACTCAAGCCAATTAATCATGATTATTTTTAAGATGTGCATATGCAGAATAGTTCGTTAACCCCTTCTGTACCGTGGCGCTAATAAGTCATGTCTCAGCTGTCATTACGTTTGGCTCGCTCTGTGCTGTGTTAATGTCTGTCAGATGTTGAATAGGGTGAGTAAGTGTAGGAACATGGTTGTATATCTCACTCAAAAAGAAGAAATCATGGGTAATTATTGCTGATACCAATAATTATTGATCACAACATAATTGGTACCGAGTTTTCACTTATTAGTCCGACTGTACCGGCGCCGTCCTTTTAACTTTATTCTGGTTACTATTAGACGATTGTATTCAGTTCAAAAAGGGGCCTCCAGCAATGGACAGGCTTCGAACTATCTCACTTAACCCTTTTTACTACCACAGATCCTTCTTAAACTGTACAAAATCGTCTTTACCATTTGAGACTTACAATTGTGGTCACCTTCGGCTTCTGTGTAACTCAAAAGGGGCTAGAACAAATGGGCTGTAAATATCCACACTTATTCCCTGGCTGACTCTTCCCAAATGGTAGAAATATTTGTTTGATTACTCCACTCGGTTTTTTAGTTATAGAGGTTAGTGGTCAGGATTTTTGGCCAACTTATAATTAGCGTACTGTCCAGGATTCGAACCCACTCACCCAGGTATATGTGGGAGAGTTGAGCACCGTAACCACTCGGCCATCCGGAGTGGATGGCTGAATGGTTACGGTGCCCAACTCTCCCAAATATACCTGGAGTGATTGGGTTCGAATCCTGGTCAGAATACCTCTCTCCCAACCTGTCCAACATTTTCATTATATAAATTAAGGGGAGACAGACCGTTTTTCTGGACTCCCTTCTCCCTAAGGTTTAGCCCCACTAGTTTTGAGATTATAAGACGTTAGGCCCATTAGTTTGGCGATTTGAACACCTTTCGCCCCATATCGTTGTCAATTTTAAGACCTTTCGTGCCATGTAGGTGTCGATTTTTTCCTGACGAGCGATAGCTCGTAAATAGCTCGAAAAATGTACAAACGTATCTTGAAGGGGGGGTCTATGGCCCTAGGGAGTGTTTTTCTAAGCTTGATGGAGGTCTAGGGAGGAAACTAAAAAAAATATATATGAATAAATGAATTAATAGACCAAACAAACGGCTAGTCTCCCCTTAATGGTCTATAGATAAAAGAGCCCATCAACAATCCTGAAAAACTGTTGCTTATCGGAAATACGGTCGCGCTAATAAGTCATGTCTCGGCACCAAGTATGTTTTGATCAATAAGTTTCATCGGCAATATCTAAACTTAATTTCTTCCTATCGAGTGTGAAATATACAAACATGTTCCTACAATTGCCCATCCTATTCAACATCCGACAGACATTAACACAGCCAAGAGCGAGCCAAACGTAGTGACAGCTGGGACATGACTTATTAGCGTGACCGTAGTACTCTAGATAATAGAGTCAATCAACAATCCACCAAAACTGCTACTTATCGGAAGTACATCCACGTGAGCTTGTTCTACGACAGTTTGTGTTTACCTTATCTTGCACGGAAAACCTTAAGGGGAGGTTTTTAGTTTGTTCCCTAGATATCCTTCAAGCTTAAGATTACACCCCCTTGAGCCCCTTTCAAGATAAATTTGTTCATTTTTCGGTAGAAAAATTTCCCGGCTGAAAGCCGGTTCCTCTTAAATTACAGGCTCGCTATCGCTCGCCAGGATAAAATCGACACCTAAATGGCACGAAAGGTCTTAAAATTGACAGAAATGGGTTGAAAATTCTTAAAATCGTCAAAATAATGGGGCAAACGTCTTAAAATTAGAAAAACAATGGGGATAAACATGAGTGAGAAAGGAGTCCAGAAAAAAGTCCCTCAAGTGGATATCTCCCCTTAATTAGCTCCGTGTGCGTATCGCTAAAATTCGCGTTTTCCTGCAATTAGTCACACCTAACGATATTTGGATCCCATTTCAGTAGAAAGTAGAATACTACATACAAAGACGTCACACAGTCGATATGTGTTTACAGTAGAGGAATATGTGTTTACAGTAGAGGAATATGTGTTTACAGTAGAGGAATATGTGTTTACAGTAGAGGAATATGTGTTTACAGTAGAGGAATATGTGTTTACAGTAGAGGAATATGTGTTTACAGTAGAGGAATATGTGTTTACAGTAGAGGAATATGTGTTTACAGTAGAGGAATATGTATTTACAGTAGAGGAATATGTGTTTACAGTAGAGGAATATGTGTTTACAGTAGAGGAATATGTGTTTACAGTAGAGGAATATGTGTTTACAGTAGAGGAATATGTGTTTACAGTAGAGGAATAATAATAATAAGCAATTATGTTCTACACTCATACAGAGATACGAAAAACCTCTACATGTTGCTTACCTGCGAAATGCGGTAACTCTCATAAGAGCTACGAGAAGCAAAATTATTTTATTTCTTAACCAAGCAGCATTAATCTAAATGTGACCAGTGTTATCGTGGTTGTAAAGCGATCTAGGGTTATCTGTGTACTTCTGCATATCAGTATTTAGTGCAGTGAATCCATACTTACTTCAAAACTCGTATGTGAAATGTGATGAATTAACGAGTTCTCAATCGCATGACAAACAAATAATTGACTGTAGAAGCATACGTGTGACTTCCTTGGCTTGTAGGTTCGTGCTCGCCTTATCTTCTCACTTGAAACCTTAGCCCTGTTTGCGTATCCATAAAATGCGCCTTTTTATTCGGACCCTTGTAATATATGGGCCCTTAAATTCGTACCCCTTAAAGTGGCATCCGTAACCGACTTTAACCCTTTACCGTCTCTCTACCCTAATTTACGCTCTCTCTCTCTCTATCTGTCTGTCTGTCTGTCTGTCTGTCTGTCTCTCTCTCTCTCTCTCTGTCTGTCTGTCTGTCTGTCTGTCTGTCTGTCTGTCTGTCTCTCTCTCTCTCTCTCTCTCTCTCTCTCTCTCTCTCTCTCTCTCTCTCTCTCTCTCTCTATCTATCTATATATATATATCTATCTATCTATCTACCAATATATCTATATCTGTCTGCCTGTTTCTCTCTCTCTCTCTCTCTCTCAATTATGCGGTGTTAAGACCAGATTAGAGGTATTTTCTGCTATATACCAATTAATTTTGCTCTCTCTCTCTCTCTCTCTTTATCTATCTATATATCTATCTATCTAACTCTCACACACACACACACTCTCTCTCTCTCTCTCTCTGCATGCATACGCGTAAAAACTCTTAAGTAGAAACTTTCGCATGAATGCACAAGCTCATGCACTCACATATGCAGGGTGAGAGAGAGAGAGAGAGAGACTAACAGACAGATAGACTGGCAGGCACGCACGCACACACAAATAAACTTACAACACATAAACAGACACACAATCTCTTCAATCTCTCTCTCTCTCTATCTATCTATCTATCTATGTATTTATCTATCCTTCTATCTATCTATCTATCAATCTAGCTATTTATCTTTATCCCTATGGCCTGCTGAGTCATGGTTAGCACCCCAATGTTTTTTAGCCTTCAACTTCCAAAATTTCTATATACACTAGCGTTTCTTAAGGGGTCCCACCTCGTTTTGTTTTCTCATTCTCTGGGTTGTATCCATTCAGCCCCATTCAGTCTACTGTTTTAAGACTTTTATCCCCGTCCAGGTGTCATTTTTTTCCTAGCGAGCCAGCATATTTTTTATAATGTATTTGACAACAGGCTAAATTTGTACATGTTTTGATAGAACATGTACAATACAATGCATGATCGCTATCGCTCGTCAGGAAAAAATCGACACTTGGATGGGGGTAAACGTCTTAAAACAATAAGCTGAATGGGGCCGAATGGATACAAGCCAGAGAAAGAGAGAAAAGGGGAGAAAGAGAGAAAACAAAAAGCAGGTGGGATCCCCTAGGCTTAAGGGGAGGTTTTTAGTGTGTTTCCTAGACTTCCATCAAGCTTGAAATTACACCCCCTTGACCCCCTTTCAAGATAAATTTTTACATTTTTCGGTAGAAAAATTTCCCGACCGAAGGCCAGTTCCTCTTAAATTACAGGCTCGCTATCGCTCGCCAGGAAAAACATCGACACTTAAATGGGACGAAAGGTCTTAAAAGTGACATAAATGGGGTGAAAGTTCTTAAAATCGCCAAACTAATGGGGCGAACGTCTTAAAATCTCAAAAGCAATGGGGCTAAACATGAGGGAGAAAGGGGTAAAGACAAAAATCCCTCAAGTGGAAATCTCCCCTTAAGGGAATGCAAAATAACCCCTCACTTATTGTTGGCATCAACGGTCAACGCAGAACTCGGGAGCCTGGCTGGAATTTTTATGACTTGGGAGGAGGAGGAGGATACATATGGAGGAGGAGGAGGAGGAGGAAGATACATATGGAGGAGGAGGATACATATGGAGGAGGAGGAGGAGGAGGAAGATACATATGGAGGAGGAGGAGCAGGATGAAGAGGAGGAGGAGGAGGATACATATGGAGGAGGAGGAGCAGGATGAAGAGGAGGAAGATACATATGGAGGAGGAGGAGGAGGAGGAAGATACATATGGAGGAGGAGGAGCAGGATGAAGAGGAGGAATTGGAGGAGGAGGAGGAGGAGGAAGATACATATGGAGGAGGAGGAGCAGGATGAAGAGGAGGAATTGGAGGAGGAGGAGGAGGATACATATGGAGGAGGAGGAGCAGGATGAAGAGGAGGAATTGGAGGAGGAGGAGGAGCAGGATGAAGAGGTGGAATTGGAGGAGGAGGAGGAGGATACATATGGAGGAGGAGGAGCAGGATGAAGAGGTGGAATTGGAGGAGGAGGAGGAGGAGGAGAAAAGAAATAAGAGGAGGAAGTCAGAGAACAGGACAGTATAAGAAGCGGAGGAGGAGGAAGAGGAGAAAAAAATACATCTGGAGGAGGAGGAAAAGGAGGGGGTGGTGGAGGAGTAAAGGAGGAAGCCAAAGAGAACAGGAATGAAGAAGAAGAAGAAGAAGAAGAAGAGATAAAAGCAGAATGAGAAGAGGAAGAAGAGAAGAAGAAAATGATATAAAGAATACAAGAGGAGAGAAGGAGCTGTATGAAAGGGTTGCCAGTTATTCTCTCTCTCTCTCTCTCTCTCTCTCTCTCTCTCTCTCTCTCTCTCTCTCTGCCACGGACATTAGTTCCAGGGCAGTAATTCCCTTTCCAATGTTCCCTTACCCACTCTAAACCACTGTTTGGACACTTGATCCTCAGTGTTTTGGAGGACAAGCAACCTAGAAGGGTCACTAGATCTGTTGTTGCTTGATTTCCTTTGTACTCCTTTGTACTCTCTCTCTCTCTCTCCTATTCGAATATTATCCCTACCTCTGGAAAAACCACTCAATTCCCAGTAGAGAGAGAGAGAAGAGTAAGGTAGGGTATTTTGAGATAAGTATACCTGTGCTGTGGTTCCTCACTCTTCTTGCTAGGGTGGCATGGAAGAAGAAGAAGAAGAAGAAGAAGAAGAAGAAGAGAGAAATGAAGGAAAATTAGGAACAGTTATTACGAAAAAGATATAAAGACAAATTGAAAAGAGAGAGAGAGAGAGAGAGAGAGAGAGAGATAATTATTATACTGAAGAACACCAAGCAAAACATGACTATAGAGTAAAAAATAAATAAATAAAAATAAGAACAGAAAATGGGAGGAGTAAGAAATGTAAGATATATTTATGAGAATGGTTTTAGTTTAACCTTACACATTTATATATTATTTTTTTTCTTTAACATTAACTAAGTATTACACAGCACCTTCCTGTTTTTATTGTTAATTGATAACTGTGTTGGTGGTGTAATGGTTTAGATGCTTATGTTCTGGGTGTTGTGTCCCGAGTTCGAATCCTGGGAGGACTATATGCTTTCATTAGTTTATTCAAGTGCATTGGGGTTTGAAATTGATGATTAATGTTAGGAACGGGGTGTTACTTAATAACTAGTACTTATAGGACTAACATTCTATAATTTGTTCGTGGTTGGATAAATCTACCTATATTATTAACTTTGTATTTGACTATTGTTCAGTTATCTAAATATCAATGGCAATGCACCTTTTGTTCCTATATGTCTATCCTTCTAAAACCCCAAAGAAGAAATACTTCTAATCACTTTCTTCTAAAACCCCAAATATAATAGACTCACGTGTTGCTGTCTCTATTTCCTTCCTTCTAAAACCCAAAGAAAAATACTAACCTCTCTCTTTCATCCTCAAAACAAAACTCTACTAACATCCTTCATATATCTCTCATTTCTTTCCTTCCAAAACCCCATAACAAAATACTAAAACTTATTTTTTTTCCTCCATCCTTCTAAAAACACAAAACAAAACGCTACTAACATCTTTCTATCTCAATTCCTTCCTTCTAAAACCCCAAAACATTATTCCCAAACCTCTTTCTTCCTCTCTCTTTCAACCCCAAAACAAATCACTACTAACATCCTTCTATCCCTATTTCTTTCATTTCTTAACATCATAACAAAATACTCCTAACCTGTATCTTCTTCCATCCTTCTAAAATCACAGAACAAAACACTACTAACGTTTTTCGATCCATCTATTTCTATCTTAAAACCCCAAAACAAATTACTACTAAACATTCTATAGTTCTATCCTTCTAAGATACCAATACAAAACACTACGAGCGTCTTTTTTTTTCTCTTTCCTTCTAAAACCCCAAAACAAATTACTACTAACCATATAAAATACAAAAAAAAACAATACAAGTTTTCTTTTCTCTTTCCTAAATCTGTTTCTTCTATCTCAACCTCAAAACAAAACTCTACTAACCCCGAAGCCCAAGCCCAAGCCACCGATACCCCCGAACACCAAAAGGGTTGGGGCGGCCTCAGCACGCTAGGCACAGTGGCCGGCCGACCTTGAAGGACAGCCGTAAACAAACGGCCCCCTCAAGTCTCATTTTCGACTCTTTGGCCTCTATAAGCAAGGACGATTTTACCAATTGAGGCCCTAGTACCCCTTGGCTATAATCACCTCTACGGCTTCTGTACTTAAGGGTGATTTTAAGGAGAGGAAATTCTTGTGCCCCTTTGATTCTCGTTCCCCGGGCATGTCCTCGGAAGCAAAGATGTAAACAAATGCCCCTCAGGACTCCCATTTTCACCCCTATGACCACAATCCTTAAGGGCGATCTTAGGGGTCGAAAACTGTATACCCTCTACCCATATCCGCCCTTACTGCCTCTGTACATAAGGGTGATAATAAGGGTCGATAATGTTATACCCCTTTCGGTCTCGTTCTCTTGGGCATGTCCTCGGGGGCCCGGCGAGACGGGAATGCGTTACCAACGTATAAAGGCCCTGTCACATGAGCGCTTTTTCCGGCAACCTTTCTGGGCAACTCTACTCCGGAAGCTCTTGATATCGAAGCTTAGCAAAATGTCACCCTACTACATCAATATAAATCCAATAAAGATGCCGATACCGATGGGAAAGAATCCCCCAAACGTACCGGAAATAAAAACGCCGATCGAATACTCCTTGGGCAGAAGGACTCGTGTGAATCGGCCCTAAGAGTTCGGAATTTTGGGTATAGGAACCTTGACTATTTTTTTTTTTTTTCCTAGACTTTTTTTTCTTCTTCGAGCTGTTGTATGGATGACAGGTGCGACCGAATGATCCCCCCTTCCCCTCCCCTTCCCCTACCCCTTTCCCTCCCTTCCCCCTCCCCCCCCCACCCCCTCCTTCTTATACACTAGCCCGTATAGCTCGTGTCTAGACAATCCTAAAAAAGAAAGAAAGAAGAAAGGGTTAAGATTTTACCCTTTCGGTTTTTTAGTATTCCGTAATCTATATTGAGTTGTGGCTTACATTAGGCAATTTTATTTAGCCTGGGAAGGTCCTCTGGGGATCGAATGGGTTGAAGACTATCCCACAGACCCTTCCCTAAAAGAAAGACGAACAAAGTTATGATAGTTAACCCATTCAGTATAGGTATATTTCGTATTATATATTTGTTCTGGCTAACATTAGACGATGCACTCCTATTCTGTCCAGCTCTCCAACCCAAGAACTGGCAAATGTTCTCAGTCTTTCTTCTACTCAACAAGTGAACTCTGGAACTCTCTCCCTCAATCAATCTTTCCTTCATCCTATGACTTAAGCAGCTTTAAACTTCGTGTGTCTAGACATTTTGACCCCAACATCCCTTGAATTGACACTCGTTACAGGCAACCTGTCTTTTGTCTCCTTCATACATATAGGAAATAAAATCTTCCTAGTCTATGTTTTTCTTATCTGTATTAGGCTGTGCTATGCTGCGCTATGCTATGGTTGCTTTTTCTGGACTCCCTTCTCCCTCATGTTTAACCTCATTAGTTTTGAGATTATAAGGAGGAATCGGCCCTTGGCCAGGACATTTATCTACCGAAAAATTTACAAATTTATCTCGATCGAGGTTTTGGGGATATTTTATCAAGCTTGATGTGCGTGTAATTTCATTTGATACGTATATTAGGCACCAGTGATACATTGCAAAGGTATATTTAGAACTGGACACTTGTCTACGTACCAACGAATTATTATGTAAAAGAAAAGAAATTATAATATAAAACAAACATTTAAACCATGATCTAGCGAAATTCTAGCAATATTTTACATTACCAACGAATTATCGTGTAGAAGAAAACAAATCTTTATAGCTTAATCTAGCTAAATTCTAGCAATACCAAAGACGTAACCTTGGCAACACTGAGTCCCTATAATTAGCCTGTGGTGGTGGTGGTGGTACGGTAAGTGTTGACAATTTAGCTACTTTCCCGCTAGTTCTAGAGGTATTTCCTTCGATCTAGAGACATTTTTACATCTAGCAACATGAATTCTAGAGATAATCTGGAGATTTGAGCCATTTTAGAGGGCTAGTGTAGAGATAGGGGCATTATTCTAGCGATATTCTGGAGATTTGAGCCATTTTAGAGGGCTAGTGTAGAGATAGTGGCATTATTCTAGCGATAATCTGGAGATTTGAGCCATTTTAGAGGGCTAGTGTAGAGATAGGGGCATTATTCTAGCGATATTCTGGAGATTTGGGCCATTTTAGAGGGCTAGTCGAGAGATAGTGGCATTATTCTAGCGATATTCTGGAAATTTGGGTCATTTTAGAGGGCTAGTCTAAAGATAGCGGCATTATTCTAGCGATTTTCGGCCTACATTTACTATCTAGCAAACTTGATTTGGTGACCCTGGGTGGTGGTAGAACGACGTATACGGACTAATAACACACATAACAAAGCTACTCCAACAGCTTACTCTCCCTCCAACACCCCTTCTCCCCTCTCTACACTCTTCAGCAAAATAAGAAATGTAGAATGTAGATACGAGGTGCCGTTGTAAAGGCTTATCCCTCAATACCTTCACCTGACCTATTTATAGTGGTGGTGGTAGTGGTGGTGGTGGGGGTGGTGGTGGTGGTGGTGGTAGTTCGCCCCAAACCAACCCAACGCAACCAACCCACAACACCTGCGCAGGATTCCTCACTTTCCGACCATTCTACCGCTGTTTTATAAGCTTTCCTTGCTGTGTTGGCCCGGGGGAGGTGTGAATCGGGTGGGGGTGGGTTTAAAATGGGGTTGAGGGTGGGGTTTGGGTGGGGAATGGAGAGGGGGTAGGTGGGGTGGCTGTGTGTGTGTGTGTGGACGGAGGGACGTGCTAGCTAGGAGGAGCGACCTGTTGCTGTAGAAAGAGAGGGAGAGAGAGAGAGAGAGAGAATGTGTGTGTGTGTGTGTGCTTGAGTTTTGTGTTGTAGTATATGTGGCTTAGTTGCATTACTGTATGTCTGTATGTGCGTGTGTGTGTTTTATAAAAATATAATGATAATTGTTGCTTTATTATTCAATCGCATAAGTGATACTGAAAATGTACAGAGTTATTTTCTTAACCTAGGTACAGTACCATGGTTATTCTACCTTATCTACGAGGTTACGACCTTTGACGACCATGAGGTGCCTGGGTTCCCACCATAGTACATACACAGATGCACTGATGAGACCTACGTGTAGACTAACGCAAACTGATAGTTGAGCAGCTTGGCTAGGGAGGGACCACGCTACAATCCTCTCCACCGGGAGAGTTTCTGTGTATAATACTATAAATAATAATCAGTTTATTTCGAGCCGACAGCCAATGAGGCTGAAAATTCCCATTTCCTTGACCTAACTTATCCTAAGTAGTCAACAGATTGACTTTGTCGGCCACAAGGGCCCCTACAAACTCCCAGAAGGGGTAGGATGTGGGCAGGGAACCAGGTGAAACCCAGAGGTGGCGCATCCACACCTAAGCTCCACAGCCCGGAAAGTTGTTGACAGAAACCTCACCGGCGGGTAGCTGGGATCGAACCCGCGCCGCCAGAGCCAAGCGACTAGAATTCAATGACACAGTACGTTCGGCGACTGTGACCGTGTGTGTGTGTGTGTGTGTGTGTCTGTGTGTGTGTTAGGTAGTGTACATAGTTTAATATACCAAGCAAAGCATGTATCCAAGGCCTCAGACACATATATACTGTAGATCTGGAGAGGCTAAATACATATGTAAACTGGTTGTGTGTGTGAAAGAAAATGATTATTGAGTGATTATGGGGTGGACTAATATATAATCAAAGTACTACACAGTTACTGAACGGGTTAACGAGAAATATGAGGGTGCGGTATAGTGGAGTATGGTGTGAGAGAGAGAGAGAGAGAGAGAGAGAGAGAGAGAGAGAGAGAGAGGGTGAATATTACGGTGTGTGTGTGTGTGTGTGTGTGAGAGAGAGAGAGAGCGAGAGAGAGAGAGGGGAGGGGGAGGAGGAAGAGTGAGAGAGACTTGACTTTGACTTAATAACCTTTAATTTCCGCCCCAGAAAGAGAGAGAGAGAGAGAGAGAGAGAGAGACCCCAGTGTGCATGACAGGTGAAGGTTGGATAAGAAGCTTCACAGTTAGGTATGCGCATAATTCTAAGCTGGGTAGTAAAGTTGAAGTAATAAGCTTAAGAGTATTAGTATTTTTTTCTCTGCTTGCCTAAAACAAGATAATATACATGGGTGGCGAGTTGAGGGTATTTACTTATTACATATTGTTCATTAGTTGGTCTCTCTCTCTCTCTCTCTCTCTCTCTCTCTCTCTCTCTCTCTCTCTCTCTTTCTCTCTCTCTCTCTCTCTCTCTCGCTCTCTCTCTCTCTCTCTCTCTCGCTCTCGCTCTCTCTCTCTCTCTCTCTCTCTCTCTCTCTCTCTCTCTCTCTCTCTGTTTATATATATACAGTATATAAATCGCTTTCAGCTCTGGATCTCATTTCGTTGTAAACTCGTAGACTCCGAGGTCAACTGATTTAAGTATTTATTATTCTAGATATTTATATTAATTATGAATAATATACTTAACCCTGACTGGAAGCCTTGGTTCACAACCTATTCTGCATACCCGATCTACCCAATAAACCGAATACAGACAAAATACACATCCATTTATTTAGCAATTTGAATTAGCACCATATGCCTTTCATAATAGAACTTACGTCAGTATTTGTGGCCCCCAATTATTTTGGTAATTGTTTCTAATGCATTTTTTTTATATAAAAAAACAATTCAAACTCTCACTCCTCGACTCACCACCAAGACCTCCTGATTCAACCTGATGAGTCGTTCTTCTCTCAATAAGTTCAATCTGGTTTCACAAAAGCCTTGCCAATCTTCACCAGACCATATCGAACACGCCCAGCTCTGTTAATCAGTCAATTCCTTGTGTCCTGCTCTCTGATGCTCTGCTATGCTGCTCTTAACTTCTCACTTAAATTGTTTCAAACTCCGTGTGTCCAGACATTTGGGCTTGAACATTCCTTGATTTTTGGCCCTGTCACTCTTTTAACTCTCGGGGAGGCACTCGTCCCAGGCAGTTTTGCCTTTTGTCTCCCTCATCCACTACAAAATATATATATATACAGTATATACTGTATATAAATATAAAACTTCACTCTCGGGATTTTTCAGATCAAGGCTCCCGGCCACAACACTTTCCATCTCTACTAGCTCTTGATATGATCAATTGACATGGTTAAGCAAGGACTGTCGATCATCTTCCAAGAGATTCGAATGTGTACAAGTCCTGACCTGGAAGCCCATACTGATATTGAATCCGGGAGGAATTTAGGTTGCGGGTCATGTGCGGCTCTAAAATTTGTTAGAAGTTGTGCTAGGGTATCTGCACTGTTCAGAATGCAGGAGTTCCAGAGGTTTATTGAAAGCACCAATTCTAGGAGGTCTCTGTTTTGTTCTACACTCTGAGCAGGTCAATGGGCTGAGCCAACCAAGTAATATTGACAGGATACCTATATGAAACAAACCCCTTGTTCCCTTACGTTTTTAGAGTTTACCATGTTTATGGCAGGGTCAAATAGCAGAACCTGCCCGAACCAAGTGGCTTACTACTCTCACCTGTGATGACAGATGCTTAAAGGCGTCCAGGATCCTAGAATATGTTACAAGGGACTGGAGTTCTCAAAAAGGGCCTCCAATCCTTATGTTGCTGGCTTAATAATCCAGAAGGGATGATAGTCTCTAAAGACCTATTCCAACTAACTAAGTACATGTTATTGACCTGAAGAAGCTATCTGCAAAACGTTGTCAATGAAGTGCTCCTCCTCAAATGGTGTTTTTATGCAGCTAATTCTTCTTCTAACTGGAAACTGAATGGCTTGATTGAGAATGGAAGTCTTTTATGTGGTTTTCCTTCCCTTCGACAGGTTGCTTTCAAAGACCCTTAGAGTGGTATTCTTACACAATTCTTTACCTTCGCAGAGTTGTTTATGGACGAAATCACTTGAAAAATTACGGTACCTTGAGAAATGGGAGTGTTAAACCGTGTAATACATCTCTGTAAACAACACTCATTCCCACAATGTGTCCCTCCATATTGGGCGCTGCGAGAGGAACGAAATTTGTAAGAATGCCAGCTTAAGTCCTGTCCTCTTTAACTTAGCAGGCACCAAGGGGAAGTGGGATATAAAAGTCACCAAGCTTATAAATGACAATAATCAAATTCAATTTCCTCCAAAAATTCTCCCAAGGTTATTGAACTTTATGTGTCTTTTGTGTGTGTGTGTGTGTGTGTGTGTGTGTGTGTGTTTGTGTGTTTTAGATATGTTTTCCTATTGTATACCGTCTTCCTTTAACCTCTTTCTCCTTTCTCTCTCTCTCTCTCTCTCTATATATATATATATATATATATATATATATATATTATATATATATATATATATATATATATATATATATATATATATATATATATATATATATATATCTCTCTCTCTCTCCCTCCCTGTGTGACCGTGAAGGGTAGAATCGGTCAATGCCCTGCTTAATACCTGTCAACCTGTCGCTGTCTACCTATCCTTTCCCCGTAGTATCTTATCTCTCTCTCTCTGTTCTCTCTCTATCTCTCTCTCTCTCTCTCTCTCTCTATATATATATATATATATATATATATATATATATATATATATATATATATATATCTCTCTCTCTCTCTCTCTCTCTCTCTCTCTCTCCCTGTGTGACCGTGAAGGGTAGAATCGGTCAATGCCCTGCTTAATACCTGTCAACCTGTCGCTGTCTACCTATCCTTTCCCCGTAGTATCTTATCTCGCTCTCTCTCTTTCTCTCTTTATCTCTCTCTCTCTCTCTATATATATATATATATATATATATATATATATATATATATATATATATATATCTATATATATATCGATCGCTCTCTCTCTCTCTCCCTGTGTGACCGTGAAGGGTAGAATCGGTCAATGCCCTGCTTAATACCTGTCAACCTGTCGCTGTCTACCTGTCCTTTCCCCGTAGTATCTTATATCTCTCTTTCTCTCTCTATCTCTCTCTATCTCTCTCTCTCTCTCTCTCTATATATATATATATATATATATATACTGTATATATATATATATCTCCCTGTGTGACCGTGAAGGGTAGAATCGGTCAATGCCCTGCTTAATACCTGTCAACCTGTCGCTGTCTACCTGTCCTTTCCCCGTAGTATCTTATCTCTCTCTCTCTCTTTCTCTTTCTCTCTCTCTATCTCTATCTCTCTCTCTCTCTCTCTCTCTCTCTCTCTCTCTCTATATATATATATAGCTAATGTCCTATCATCTCTTTTATGCTATTGTAGCGTACGGAAATGCAATTATTGTAGGTTTGTGATGGATAAGGAGTATGTTAAATTATATGTTATGTGTATATAAATGCCTATCCCCCCCCCCCCCGCCCCTTTCCTGAGGGTAAGGGGGTACTACTAATATAGGAGATACCTACTTCTAACAATATTATTATAGAAGAAACCTTAATCACTAGATTTTAAAAGTTGCAACATTCCATGCAACCTATGACTCATGGCCAAATTAGATATTGCATGCTATTTAACCCGTTCAGTAACATCCTTTTCGTTATATTCTGGCAACTATTAAACAGTTTTTATTAAACTTAGGAAGCACGTATGCCAATTAAAAGGCTACAGACTATCCCAAGTCATCCTTTAGCTACCATTATATCCTTCCTAAGCTTCATAAAATCCTCTATAGGTAGCTAAAATAAAATGCAAAAGATATTCCCGGTAAAGAAGGGTTTTAACAGATATTTAGCATTCCTCCTGGATAAAGGTCCTGGGTTGTAACTGATCGTTGGGTCATAATACACTAATGGCCGCTCGTTCACTGAATGTAACTGTAGGTGATCAAACATTGACTATTACTTAAAGAAGTAAGCCCATCAGGGTCTACTCTCTCTCTCTCTCTCTCTCTTATCCTCAATCCTCATTTCAATTGAGTCATACACTACCAATAGAATCAAGCTTTAGCTTCTCCGAGGATAAGGGAAAATATTAATGAGAAGGATTTTAACCTCACCAACTCCCGTTACGTACAGTTTGCCTCGCCTATTTTGTTCCTCTCTGAGATTTTATTAATGAAAGTAAAAATAGTATTATTGAATTAAAAGTGTTCCTTTCTATGTAAAAGGTAATTCACCTTCTTACGCATCTGTTACATATAATAATAATACACTCTAAATTTTATTATATCCTATTATTTTTAAATACATAAATATAATTTCATAGATGAAGGGAACTTGTGCAGGGAAGTGTAGCTTTACCATTCCCTTCACAGAATGGCTGGTAGATCAATGAATAAAAATACCAGTTGAGAGGAGATTATTATTATTGTTACTGCCAAATAATTCCCAACACAAGTAGGCAAATAAACAATACATATATGATTTGAATAATTGGAATATCACGAAACAATTGAACCCTATCTCTCCAAACTGGAAATAAAGTTCTATCTATCTATCTATTGCCTGACGCCGTGATCCCCGAAGGGGTGGCCACGAACGAACCGCTCCATGCACCTCTGTCCCCAGTCAGTCGACGCCCCTCCCCCCAACCAGCACCGCCTTCGTTCATGTAGTTCCTCACTCCATCCTTCCACCTCATATTCGGTCTACCTCTCCCCCTCTGTCCCTCCACCTCGCTCTCGTACACCCTCTTAGTCATTGTTAATACAGCATAGTAAAGTACCGTACGTTGTAGTAGTTGGTGAGATTTTGGTCTAGTTACGTTATTCTACAACGTTCTGCGTTATGGTCCGGCGACTTTTGTGGTTGTTCACGCATTTACGTGAATACAACTTAGCTTTCGTAATGTTGTCAGGTTGTATAACTAGGTATTTGGAAGGTTTTGACAACAGTAAAAGGCGACTTTTGTGGTTGTTCACGCATTTACGTGAATACAACTTAGCTTTCGTAATGTTGTCAGGTTGTATAACTAGGTATTTGGAAGGTTTTGACAACAGTAGAATACGTTGTAGTGTCTAGTTACGTAATTCTACAACGTTCTGCGTTATGGTCCGGCGACTTTTGTGGTTGTTCACGCATTTACGTAAATACAACGTAGTTTTCGTAATGTTGTCAGGTTGTATAACTAGGTATTTGGAAGGTTTTGACAACAGTAGAATACGTTGTAGTGTCTAGTTACGTAATTCTACAACGTTCTGTGTTATGGTCCGGCGACTTTTGTGGTTGTTCACGCATTTACGGGAATACAACGTCATTTTCGTAAGTTGTAAAGTTATGGCTACACATACATATGACTTTGTAACAACGTTAAATTGTTTATTGGGTAAAAAGAGTACAGAAAACACTCTTAACTGAAGGGAGGATCACGTCGAAGTTTTGTATTCGTCAATTTGAGGCAAATGTACCGGTAGTCTGGCATCTTCAAGTTGTTTTAGAATTAAGCCGCCTTATATAATATACCTGCAGTCTAGTTGCCGATATCACTAACAAAAATATCCCGAAATGTTACGAGAAAAAGCTTATATATGGAAAATTGCTTGAAATAACGCTCGTGTGACACTAGCTTCATCCCCTCAATTATGATTTGGCAGCTTCTGGAATGGACTTTGAACTGTCACCTATGACAATACCGTTAAGGCGGCGTCACACGAGCGATTTTTCCGTCAAATTTTTCGAGCAATTGTTGTTTGGTATCCTCTAAATTTAACTTATATCAGAAATCAGCCACCTAACATAATCTACCTTCGATCTAGTTTCCGATTTCAATGCCAAAGAGCATAAGAAATGTACGAGAAAAAACTTGCTCATAGAAAATTGCCGGAAAAAGCGCTCGTGTGACACCGGCTTTACTCTACCTGCCAATACCTGCGCAAAATTGCCTTAGAATTTTGCCAGAATTAAGTTGATAATAATAGCTCGCGTGTGGTACCATCTTTCAAGCTAGATTTGTACATTTGTCGATAGAAAGCTTAGTATTCTGGATGCATACTCACTATTATGTTACAATTGATAGCATACGTAGTGGACTACAGTATGTTGAAAATACGTTAACCCTTTCACGCATTTATGACGCAGAGGTTGCCAGATTAGCAATAAGAAATAGAGTTCTCTCACTCTTATAATTACCTCTCCAAAATTAGTTTACTGCCCACAGCTAACTCAAAGACAACTGCAGAGGTTGAAGTAACTCAACTAAAGGTTTCTAAATACCCCTGATGGTAACAAAGGCTTTAAAGTATCCCCAATAGGCTCAACACAGCTAACTCAAAGACAACTGCAGAGGTTGAAGTAACTCCACTAAAGGTTTCTAAATACCCCTGATGTTAACAAAGGCTTTAAAGTATCCCCAATAGGCTCAAAATCGCGTCATATGTCGGAGAGGGTTAAGTAAGATTTATGAAATGTTAACCCTCTCAGTACCGGCGACGTCTTTTTAACTTTATACTGGCCACGATTACACAGTTCTATGCCAGCAATTAACAGGCTTCGGACTATCGCACTTAACCCTTTTTCCTACCACAATTATGAGGACATATCCTTCTTAAGGGGAGATATCCACTTGAGGGATTATTTTCTTGGCCCCTTTCTCCCTCATGTTTAGCCCCATTGCTTTTGATATTATAAAACGTTTGCCCCATTAGTTTAGCGATTGTAAGAACTTTCACCCCATAGTAAGACCTTTTGTGCAATTCAAGTGTCGATTTTATCCTGGCGAGCGATAGCGAGCCTGTAATTTAAGAGGAACCGGCCTTCGGCCTGGACATTTTTCTACCGAAAAATGTACAAATTTATCTTGAAAGGGACTCACGGGGGGTGTAATTTTAAGCTTGATGGAGGTCTAGGGAACAAACTAAATACCTCCCCTTAAACGGCGTAAAATCATCTGCATAATTATAGCTAGAATAAAACTAAAAAGACGTCGCCGGTACAGAAGGGGTTAATGACCTTTGTAATTATGATTCCCATTATATTTATTCATTTATTTATGTGTGTGTTTATTCTTTTCAGGTAAGGAAGTAGTTTGAGGACGGGAGATGCGAGGTACGGTAAGAAAAGTGTTATAATTTTTATCAATAATTCAAACTGTGTATCTGTTGTTTTAATTTGAGATAATGTAGGTATTTTTACTATCAGTGAGTCAGTCAGTCAGTCTTACTCCCACAAGGGGTAGGGAGGATCAGCAAGAGAACGAGAAAGGAAACAGAGGTGAGAGGGGAAAGACACATATCACAGTTCGCCCTCAACACTCAAGCACACAAGCATTCAGAAGCACCAATCATTCATCAGCCCCCGAAATCAATGGCTTCACCTCAGATGTTATTTTTACTGAAAGACTCATATTTTGCATTCAATTTTGTCCCTTATCCAGTTTAATAATATATAAATACCTCCCTATTTCTTACTTTACTTTATCTGTAGATTTACTGACTCTTGTATATCTAATCTTGCCAGATAATTGTTTTTATCATTATGATGTGATAATCATTAAATGGCCCATAGGCATAAAGGGTGTTTAATGGTTGGTGCGCAGAATTTCGGTGTGAGTATCCTAGGTT
The DNA here is from genome assembly GCA_032716605.1 of Paralithodes platypus. Lineage (NCBI taxonomy): Eukaryota > Metazoa > Arthropoda > Malacostraca > Decapoda > Lithodidae > Paralithodes > Paralithodes platypus. The sequence goes on along the minus strand of CM064485.1, from coordinate 68,040,035 downwards.
CGAATCCTTGGAGTACCACATGTATTCATTAGTTTTACTTATTTCGTTAATTAGGTTTATTAGCAAGTTGATTGGTGGATTGGTGATGATATGCATGTATTATGTGATGATATGCATGATGATATGGTGATGATATGCATGTATTATGTGATGATATGCATGATGATATGGTGATGATATGCATGTATTATGTGATGATATGCATGATGATATGGTGATGATATGCATGTATTATGTGATGATATGCATGATGATATGGTGATGATATGCATGTATTATGTGATGATATGCATGATGATATGGTGATGATATGCATGTGATAATCTATAAATGGCCCATAGACATAAAAGTTGTTTAAATAATTGTACTATGTCATTTTGCTAGTAAATTAGCCTAATTTAGCAGTGACTGTCAACGTCAGTTTAAAATGAATTATGGGCACGATTTTGGGTAATCCTTTATTATCATGCAATTTACTCATTTTGGAGACACATAAAACACGCACGAAGAGGATGTGCAAGGAATTATATAACTACTAGTATTTACTGTCTATGTGTAATAATTGTGTATGTATAATTTGAACTAAATTACCATTCTCTCTCTCTCTCTCTCTCTCTCTCTCTCTCTCTCTCTCTCTCTCTCTCTCTCTCTCACACACACAGGAAACGTCAGCCAATGAAGTGATTGAATGGTGACTAGGGGTGTTAAGGAGTGGTGATTGGTGGAGAGAGAGAGAGAGATTTACATATCAATTATCAAAGCGAGTCATAATTCTCAAAGGGTGATTATCGATTTTTACAGCTCCAACTTCCTTATAGCCTGAAACTCGCTGAAACTGATTACATATTATAAACTTACTATTAATATATTCAACTTATTATATCAAACTCATTATAAACTGAAATTTATTACGGCCCCAAAATGGCCACTAAAAACAATCATGGCTGATCATTAATACTGCAGGATTTCTAGGGAACAGTGGGGAGGGAGGTTGGGGGGGGGGGGGGGGGGGGGTGCAACAAAAGACCCACCACCGCCCATTGTTGTTGTGTTGGGTAAGGTGGTGGTGGGCGGCATATGGGGTAGGGGCGGGGGTAGTGGTGGTGGTGTGGCGTGGGTGTGTTGGGTGCGAAAGTGGGCGGATGGTTGCATAAGGGGAGTTGGACAGATGGGTGGGTGGTTAGGGGGAAATGGTTCACTTTCTGGTCGATTTCATGTTTTTTTTATTTTATTAATTGTTTTTCTAGTTTCCTCCCTAAACCTCCATCAAACTTAATAAAACATCCATTAGATCCACATAGTAGATTAATTTGTTCATTTTCCGGTAGAAAAATGTTCCGGCCAAAGGCCGGTTCTTCCAAAATTACAGGCTCACTTTCGTTCGCCAGGGAAAAAATCGACACCTAAATAGCACGAAAGGTCTTAATATTGACAAAGAAATTGGTCGAAAGATCTTAAAATCGACACACTAATGGGGCAAGCATCTTAAAATCTCAAAGCTAATGGGGCTAAGCATGAGGGAGAAAGGGGTCCAGAAAAACCGAGGGGGCAAACTTTTGTTATGTGTTCTTCTCCCGTCACCTCTTTATCCTTTCTCGTGTCTCTTGCTGATCCTCCCTACCCCTTGTGGGAGTAAGGGCTGGCTACTGACTGACTGACTGATTAATTTGGTAATTAGTAATTTATCAAAGTTAATGGATAGGGTGGACTTTAATTAACTTTGCTGGAATGATGACTAAGATAACGAGTAACCAAAACTAGAGTTGATTTTAATTGAAATTGAATTATTTTATATATATGAAAACACTATTGGGCCTAATACAATTCAAAATGATCACATCCTTTCATTAATTTAATTGGGAGGTGCTTGGTGTTGGGAGTAAAATTAATATAATTGTATTATTCATAACTACATAATAATTCTTTCACACCTTGGTCATAGTTATTGGCCATAATTATACAAGTGAATTGATAAAATGGTTTCACTTGGACAAAAATAGATTAGGGTAACCCCTTCTGTACCGAGATGCCGTTTTAGTTTTCTTCTAGCTATATTTAGACGATGTTGTGCAGTTTAAGAAGGATCTGTGGCAGTACAAAGGGTTGAGTGAGATAGTTCCAAGCCTGTTAATTGCTGGTGACCCTTTTCTAAACTTAACCCCTTCTGTACCAGCGACGTCTTTTTAATTTAATTTCAGCTACATCTACAGGATTTTATGAAACTTAGGAAAGCTATATGGCAACTAGAAGAATTAATTGGGATAGTCTGTAGCCTTTTAATGGGTAGACGTCCCTCTGAAGCTGAACACAATCGTCTAATAGTAGCCAGGGTATAATGAAAAGGACGTCGCCGGTACTGAAGGGGTTAATTAAGAGGAAGTTGTAAAATGAAGAGCGAACAGGAAATTGGCAATAAAAGGCTATTAAAGCAATATAAACACACACACACACACACACACACACACACACACACACACACACGCATGTACGCTCTTACACGTACATACAGTATACATACAACCATATGCACATACAGACACACACACACACACACACACGCATGTACGCTCTTACACGTACATACAGTATACATACAACCATATGCACATACAGACACACACACACACACATTTACACAACCATAGAAATAATTACCTTCATATATACACGCATCCTCCCACACATACAGTACATACAAACATCAAATCATAAATACAGATACATACAAATTTACATCTTAGAAATAATTACATAAGCGTACGCTTAAATACATGCATGCAATTAAGGGAAGGTTTCCACTTGAGGTTTTTTTTTTCGAACTTCTTTCTCCCTCATGTTTAGCCCCATTGTTTTTCAGATTTTAAGACGTTTGCCCCATTAGTTTGGCGATTTTAATAACTTTCGCCCCATTTCTGTCAATTTTAAGACCTTTCGTGCCATTTAGGTTTCGATATTTTCCTGGCGAGCGATAGCGAGCCTGTAACTTAAGAGGAATTGGCCTTCGGCCGGGATATTTTTCTACCGAAAATTGTACATATTTATCTTGAAAGGGGGTCTAGGGGATGTAATTTTAAGCTTGATGGAGGTCTAGGAAACAAACTAGAAACCTCCCCTTAATGTGTCTATAATAACTTTGTTCCGGTGATAAACCCATCTTATACAGGTATATGGATTGAAAAGGATAGCAATTTATATATTGGTGGTGTAATGGTTTAGATACTTATGTTCTGGGTGTGGTGTCCCGAGTTCGAATCCCGGGAGGACCATATGCTTTCGTTAGTTTATTCTAGTACATTGGGGTTTGTAATTGATGATTAATGTTAAGAACGGGGTGTTACTTATTGTATAGAGAATATCAGTTAATATAATCAATCTGATCTTATATACTTTCTTAATACAATTGTTTTGTTTATTGTTGTTTTGTTACTACACTGGTAATACACTGGTATACGGGTGGTCAGGGGCCGGGGGAGTGCTGGAGCGACCTTGGTAACCCTGGTCTCTGGGTCTTCTCCTGGGTGACCTGGATGTGTGAGAGTTTGTGTTTTTTTAACTGTGTTTATTTTTTGTTTTATGTTGTTTTTGTGTTTTCCCAGTTCTTGCTCTGTCTTGAGTCGGCTACCCCCAAAATGGGGATTGGGCCTGAGCATATAGATAGATAGATAGATAGATAGATAGTTAGTTACTACACTGTGCTAATTATGATAGTAGACATTATAATAATAATAATAAACGGTTTATTAAAGAATGGCAGCCTGATGAGCTGAAAATTCATATGGTAATGTTTGTGTGTGTTTTTGTATGTGTGTTCTAGTGTGCGTGTGTTGATTAGAATATAATAGCATAATGAGGATGTGTGGTATGTGTGTGTGTGTGTGTGTGTGTGTATGTGTGTGTGTGCGTGTGTTGATTAGAATATAATAGCATAATGAGGATGTGTGGTATGTGTGTGTGTGTGTTTATGTGTGTTTGTGTGTGTGTATTGAGTATAACATATATAATAGCATAATGAGGATGTGTGGTATGTGTGTGTGTGTGTGTTTATGTGCGTGTGTTTGTGTGTGTGTGTGTGTGTTTATGTGTGTGTGTGCGTGTGTTTGTGTGTGTTGAGTATCATATATAATAGCATAATTATGATAACAGTGATAATAACAATGTGTAGTAGCGTGGTGTGTGTATGTACGTGTGTGTGTGTGTGTGTGTGTGTGTGTGTGTGTGTGTGTGTGTGTGTGTGTGTGTGTGTGTGTGTGTGTTCCGAAGTGAATGAGCGTGTTTTCTCTCTCTCTCTCTCTCTCTCTCTCTCTCTCTCTTGATAATTCAGATGTTCTAAGCAATATCACCGTTACAGAGAGAGAAGTATTGAATTGTTTAGATAAACTCAAGGTAAATAAAACGCCAGGACCTGATACAATCTCGCCTAGAGTTCTAAAGGAAGCTAAGAATGAGCTCTCCAAACCACTGACATTACTATTCAATAAATCCTTGCAGTCTGGAACTATGCCTGATCAGTGGAAGCTAGCCAACGTAACACCGATATTCAAAAAAGGCAGCAAATCCCTACCCAGTAACTATCGTCCAATTAGCTTAA